>SKCR01048611.1:0-36506 GCA_019454045.1 Zanthoxylum bungeanum
AGTTTATTTAGGACTCTTGACCAGCTCTAGACAGTCCTCAATTAACACATATAATACTTGAATCCCATAAATGAAAGAGAGTGGACTATTAAAGATATGAATTAATTATAGAGAATACAATACCGTTTATATGGCTGGTTTTATATATTTGGCATAACTGAGTACCTAACTTGACTTGTTATAGACAAATATTATCAACGCTTTTATGGCTGGTTTTATATGTTTTGGCATATTTTGTACATTGATAGAACTAATTATCGACATAATGAATTACATGTGTTGTCATAATTAATACATAATAATTATGAAATAATTTGATTAAGAAGTAATTATAATTTTTATTTTATAAAAAGTAAAAATTATTTTATATTTGAACTATCAAGAGTGGATCCTCTAACCTATTATTTTATTTTATTGTTATTATATTATTAGTTGAATTATTATTTTATCCTATTAAATCTATTCTCTGTGGATCGACCCCAAACTTACCGGGTTATTTTATTACTTCCACACTCTTATGCTTGGGAGTAAAGAACCACTTTGTGAGTGTGTCAAGTTTTTGGCGCCGTTGGAGGGGAATAAAATTTAATAGGTAGAGTAATAATTTAACATTATTGTATTTTTTTCACTTTTGTGTTGTTTTCTATGTTTTTAAAAAAAATCTTTTATATATATTTTTTATTATTTTGTGTATTTTGTAAAAAAAAAAACCATCACTTTCCTAAATTATAGTCTCGGGAATTTGACTTTAAAAAAATCCTTTCTGTCGATTTTTTAAGAAAATTGGATGAGAAACATATTCTCAACCCATAGATGGCGTTCAAGCCATTACTGGATGTAAAACCAGAGGAAGATGTGAGCCACAATCACAACTATATTTCAATTTACTATTTTGATTTTTTTTAGCTATAATCTTTCTCTTTAGTAGCAATGTTGTAGATTCAATTGTCAATATCACACGAATCAAGTGATGTCTTCTAAACTCTACTTCTTCTTATTCAGACATTGGGGAACATGTCTCAATTTGATTGGGGGAGGAGATAGTTGAATAAATGCTTTTAGTTTTTTGTTTAAAAATAATTATTTTGTTTTTGTGTAAAAAAATAATTTTTTTTTGTTTTTAATGTAATTCATAACAAGTTATTTTTGTTTCTTTCATTTTGAATCATTTAAATTTGTGAATTCTTCATGAAATTATTTAAATTTGATTTTCACATGCTCATTTGACAAGTATTATCAACATATATGGTAACATATTATCATGGCTTGAAAGTGGAAATTTTATAATATTCAATTATGTAGTTTGTTAGAGGCAGCACCTAAAAGCAATGGAGTTTGTGTTTTTATTAAAAAAAAGGCAAATAAAAAAAAAAAGAACTAACCAAGCTTCTATTGTAACACCCCGGTAATCCCGACGACTACTAAGTTATGGATGTCATAATACATGATATGAATCATTTTAAACATGTATATGCTCATGAAATTATTTTTCGGACATTTGATAAATTCCTCACAATTCCGATGCAGAATTTATTCTAAGATTCAATCCAGATAGCCCTTAATATTTGGGCCATAATATTTTTATACGACCTCTGATTTTTATGGATTTTATATCGTCGGAAAGCTAAAGACCCACAACTTCCGTGTTGTACATTTTTCCAAATTCGAACCAGAAGTAGGTCAAAAATCGTAATTTTTGTGAATGCTATAGTAAATTCGAGAATAGCCTAGATTTGGGTGATGTGGCACAATCCTAGCCACCCATTGTATTACAAAAATCATTATTTTTGCCTATAAATAGAATACTATTCATCCATCTCTCTTAAGCCCAAAAACGTGAAGCACTATTGATGCAAAAAAGCTTCAATCTTGTTCTTTCTCATGGAAATTATGAAGGAATGGTGATGAGTTCTCAAATTTTCTTGGTCAAGTAAACTTCATTTCTCTTTCCATCTTCTCAATTTTTTTTTGTTTTGAGTAAATAATACAAAGCTCTAAATTCACACCTTGCATACCCTAGGAATTGGAGTTGCTTAATTGGCATTGAAAGTGTAATTATCATGTATTTTGAGAAGTGTCATGATAGTTTTGGTATGGAATGAAGCCTATATGTGTATGAATGTGTTGGGGGATTATTACTTTGTGATTTAATGATACTAGCTAAAAGATTATGTTTGGGTGGTGATATTAGATGATTTGGATCAATGTAGAGGTTTTAAAAGTCCCTATGTGAATGTGTTAAGTATAATGGTGTGAGGATTGCTTGAGTATGTAATTGAAAAGTTGGAGCTAGGCCTTGAAATCGAGCTAGCGTTCCGATGCTCAACCCCCAGCGTCGCGACGAGTAATGTGCAGAGGCTCTCTGCCTCAGGTCTGATCAGGTGGGCGTCGTGACGCGTAGCATCTGAAGTCGCAATGCGGAATAATATATGCTCTCTGCTGCTTGCATCAGCGTCGTGACGTGCTAGTCCTGGCGTCGCGACACGAGATAGAAACAGTTTCATAACATTTCAGTTTCAACTTAGGATGTTAGAGGCCACCCTAAGGGTTTCGTATCGACACTTATACATGCATTATGACATGTCGCAAGCATTATACATCATGTGGTGGTTATAGATAAGTTGAATGGAGAAACTTTGTATAATTCTGAAGCATATTCACGACTTATATTCTAACCAAGTTTACCGATTATAGATTATCGGCATGAACCCCAAGTTCTTCAACGAAGTGAAACAGTGCCAGCCGGATTCCAAATTTTTGAGTGGACCATTTCCTCAAATTATATTTACTTATATGTTTTTAAATTGAAACTTACGTTACCGCACATAAAGCGTTAGCCAAATTTTATTACAGTTGTTTTACGATTGATGATGTTTTAGAAAGATTGATTTCAAAAGCTTGAGTTTTATGATTTTCGGAGGCATGGGGAAAAACCCACCTCAGATGTAACTTGACACATATATGGAATTGACAGATACATATATTGTGTGCACACGTAGTTTAGGACTAGGGATGACAGATGCCCCTGGATCCCAGATTCTGAGTCAGGAGGGTAGCATAGATCCGCACCCCGGCTCTAGTTCAGTGGCTTGGGGAACGGTGAGACATAACGCCCAGAGACCACCGGATTATGCGTATGAGGGGACGGCGAGACGTAACGTCCCTATGCGTCAGGTTTTCAGATACATATTTTTCAGAAACGGAGTTTCGGAAACGGATTTCCAGAAATGGATTTCCAGAAAAAGATAATTTTTACGAAATTTTTTTCAAGAGAGATCAGTTTTACAGAAAGAATTTCGAGTTTTTCAGATGGAAAAGAGTTTTCAGAAAAGATGGTTTTCTTGAGACAATTTCGATTTTAGAACCAAGTATTTTCATTAAAGCATTACAATTTTAGTTTTAAACTGTCCACTTATTAGGTCGTTCAAACGATCTAACCCCCCCACTCCCAGTATTTTTGTTTTGCAGGTATACCCAGAGGACAAGCTCGAGAAGAGGGATACTGATTGCAGTCACTAGGGTGTTGAGTCCACCATGTTAAGTCAGAGACATGGTTCAGTGACAGTATAAGAAACGTCATGTATTATACATTTGGTATAGTTGATATTGTGTGTGTATTGTGTTAGAAGTGTTCATGAATAGAGTTGTAAAGAGAATTAATGTTGAGTATACAGTTATGTGTATTATCATGCATTCTATGTCTTTGATTTGGGCAATGGTCCCATGTATGAGTATATGTTTGAGACATAGTGTTAGTGTTTTCCATAGTCAGAGGTTCATGGGGATATGATGGCCTATTCCATGCCGGTAGCATCTTTGAGGAGGGGGATCTTACAAAGATGGTATCAGAGCATGGTCTAGGGAGTCAGTGACTGCAATGGGTAGAGTGTTGGGGTCTTGTATACGTAGTATGCCCGAGGTACTAGTATGCGAGGCACCACCTCTCTCGTATCTGTTCCTCGAGTACACCCTCAAGTCCTATAGGCAGATTAGTAAGAATTCCTAAGTTATTCGAATATTCTTCCTTATGAAAGCAATCATACTCTTTGCCCAAGTTGAGAATCCTTCTATAGCTATCCTGGCTTATTATCAGAAGTTCAAGACAAGTTATGAGAATAAATAGTAAGGTTCTGATAATATTCACTTAAGAGAGTGAGAAGAGAAAGTTATAAGAAAAGTAAGGAATAAAGTATAGATACTTAAAACAACCAGAGGCAATAAGAGGTAGAGATACATAATGAGATAATAAATAAAATACCAGAACTTATAGTAGTAAGGAGAATATAATATGATAAGCCCGATCAAGTATACAAATGTCAAGTAGACATATGTAAGGTTCCTTCCTTTTTCGTAAGATTCATTTCCTCTTCGGAAAATTCTTTCAAACATATCCAATAGCCTTTGAGCACCTCGTATTAATAGAAAAATCCCTGAATAACGAAGAATAGTCAAAAAAATAAAATAAGCAAGAAATGCGATTTGGTTATAGAAGTTCCAATAGATATAAGATACCAAAAATGATGTAGAGATCCTATACACCCAAACCCAAATTCCAACCGCTCAGTGATACCAGTTAAGGAAAATGTCCTGATGGAGTCTATCTCATACTTATCTTACATGAGTAATAGACTCTACAGGGATAAAGAATACTAGAACGAGAATGTCGACACCCGTTGAGATGTGAAATTCTTAACCCATCCATAACTAGCACAGAAAAAAATAAACGTAAGGAAGCCCGACGATGGTATATCCTAAGACAGAGAAAGAAAACACTGAGATATAGATCATCTAGAAAAGGTCCAAGGAAGTTTCTGAATTCAGAAAAGAGAAAACCCAGCAGGAGTCAAGAATTCAGGTGAATCAGTATGAGGATTGCAGTACTAGTAAAAGTATACGATATAGACCTATAGAAACCTATCCGGACATAAGAATAGATCAATAACACTTAGGAGTTAGCAAAATGTACCAGTAAGAACAGTAAGATTAAATGGCATAGTTTTAGCCTATAGCAAAAGTGGAGAGCATAGATCTAGAAAATACCAATAAGAATGAACCACCACTAGCCTTGACAGCACGACTTTGAGCCAAGAGATAGGATATGGAAATAATAAAGAAGGTTACATGAAGTAACAAGGAAGATCAGTACATGCAGTAACATAGATAACATAGCTTAAAGATAGTAATATAATGGAAACCTCAGGATAATTGATAAAAGTCGTGGGACTCTAAGATTTAGAGAAGTCGATGTGGATTCCAACAGAACGAATGATAATTTTCCTTCCCAGTAGCACCTACCCTAGCAATTATATGGACACGTAACCAGGCCATCACTGAGCTTAGACAAATAACAGTAATCGATATTTTCTCAGAACACTATGGAGAGCATGTATTCACCCCCAAACTTGGTGCCCGGTAAGGATATGTGAAGTAGGGGTGTTTTAACACTTAGTGCCCTAAGGTCAACTGGTTTGGGGGTCACTGGCCCAAAGCTCGTTACATGGGTTAAAGAGAAAACTTAAGGAAATTAGACACTTCTTCTTTTTAACATATGAGATTCGAGCAATTAAGTACGTAGGGGTGTCTTAACACCTAGTGCCCTAAAGCCAACTGGTTTGGGAGTCATTGTCCCAAAGCTCGCTACAAGTATTGAAGATATATTATTATTTCAAAAAAAACTATTTTTATATTTATAAATAAACTTCCATTGACAAAATGTGTGAATTCTGATATAACTTTAGAAAAAAATATTACTCTCTTTTCAACAAGACCTGTGAATATTATGGGCACACTGAATTAATTGATACTTTGTCTCATGTGTGTATGGAAAAATGGTAAAATGTATAAGAGAATTTACTTATTTGATAATGTAGAAAAAAAGAAAACAATTACTAACTTGAATAAGAATTTTTTATTTTTATTTTCGCTTAAATTACTAGGGACTAGTAATAAGCTGGTAGGGTGTGATAAATACTAAAAAGTACACATTTATTAAAAGAAAAATTAATCATTTTACACTTGTAGTTTTATTAATCCCCTTAATTTAGCACATTTGTGAAATAACAATTAAATTTACGTTTTATATATTTTTATTGTCAATTTTTATTTCTTATGTAGGTGAAATAATATTTTGGATTTTGGAGGCTAGAAACTTAAAAGGGCATTCTAACAATGTACAATTTCGGAAATTCCAACCTTGCGTAATTTTCGTATTTTGGCCCTAACTTTGTACTCCAATATCGGATTGAGATGATTCTAGTTCCAGATGAAAGAATACTCAAATAACTACAACTTTGATATGTACAATATTTTCTAGTTCTAGAGTTTTAAAGACCGAAATTGATGAAAAATCTAAAGTATGTTATATGTAATTATTAGAAAAACACAAAAGCAAAAAACAAATGAATAAAAACAAACAGAAAATGACAAAATCAAAAAAATCAAAAATAAATTGCAATAGCAAGTTATGCTTTGCAAGCTTAGCTTACAATTTTCATAAGAGGTGTTGAACACCTCTCTCAGCATTTCATTTTCCTCAGTAATTTTCCACAGGTCTCTCTGAGACTTTGTGGGATTTGCTCTTGTGTTTATTTTTTCTTTTGTAATTTATTTTTCTTTTATTAATAAAATTATGAGTGTTTTTATTTATATATTGTTATGCTAATTTTTATCATGGTGGGGTAAAAGATGAAGCTAGTGGTATGAAGATATATGTGGATTTTTTAATTATATTGTATAAATTATGATAATTTCCCAAATAAAATTCATACTCTTCCCAGTTTATTTAGGACTTTTGAGTAGCTGTAGACAGTTCTCGATTGACACAGATAATACTTGAATCCAATAAATGAAAGAGAGTAGACTATTAAATATCTGGATTAATTATGGACAATGTGGTACCGCCTATATGACTGGTTTTATATATTTGGTATAATTGAGTACCTAACTGGATTTGTTATAGACAAATGTTATCACTGCCTGCTGGTTTTATATGTTTTGGCATATTTAGTAGCTTGGCATGACTATTTATCGACATGACGAATTGCATATATTGGCATAATTAATACCTGATAATTATGAAATAAATTGATTGAGATATAATTATAATTTATATTTTATAAAAAAGTAAAAATTATTTTATATTTGAAATATCAAGAGTGGTTCCTCTAACCCTAGTATTTTATTTTATTATTATTATTTTATTAGTTGAATATTATTTTATCCTATTAAATCTATTCCTTGTAGATCGACCCTGACTTACCGAGTTATTTTATTATTTCGACACTCTTATACTAGGTAGCAAAGAACCACTTTGTGAGTATGTCAGTAAGCCTATTTTTCTCCCTCTTTTATCCGCGAATTTCAGGGTTTTTTTACTTCAATTTATGTCCGGCAGGACATTCCATAAATTCCGGCCCTAATTTATTTTTTGTCGGCTGGACATTTATCGAATATCCGATCTATGTTTTATATCCGGCCACTCTTTTTAAAATTTTCAGCTTCATATGTTTCATGTCTGGCCGAACGTGTTTTGAATATCTGGTTGGATATATTCTATGTCCGGCTGGTCGTTGTTGAGCACAAAGAATATCTGGCCAGTGCTGTGGCCACTGTTTTGCTGATTTCACTAATCAACTAATCTATTTCTGTTTTTTTAGCTTGATACTTCGCGCCTGAAGGCTGGCGGCAGCCCTGCTAGTGTTAGAAAATGGTATAATGAGCTTTCTCCAGCTTTGCAATCCCAGATTGTTGTCACCTGGTTCGCGTCTTTCATTCACTATATCTTTGCACGGACTAAGAAATATGATAAATGGGGGCTGAAAGTGCTGGTGGAGAGATGGATGTATATGACCCACACTTTCTATTTGCCGGTTAGGGAAATGACTATTACGCAAGAGGACTTTGCTTACCACATCGGCATCCCCTGCGAGGGGCATTTACTGGAGTTCAATTGTTGCATTTACTCCCCATGTCTATGCTAGCTATATTCATCGCCTATTGGGGGTCGCCTCAGGATTCGCTTTGGCGTAATTCCATATGGGGGATATGGGCTTATTTTGAGAGGAAAGACCCTAACAGTGAGGAGGGGATAGAACAGCTGGTGCAGTCATTTCTTCTGTTTAAGTTTGGTTGTATGTTGTTTGGTGAAGCAGCTAGTTCGGTGGACATGTGCCTTTTGCCACCCCTCCGCGACCTAGACACCCCGTGAGAGTGAGATTGAGGCTTTCATTCATTGACGGTGATATACCGGGTACTGTGTAACGACCGAGCTAATGCTTGGTTAATTGGGTTACACTGGGTGTTTGTACTTGACCATCAGAAGAGGCTTTTGCATATTTTTGTGTTCCAGGTTAATAAACCGATATATTGTACAAACATGAGATCACCACTTAATCTTTAAAAGATATTGGAATCATTCACAACCCTAGATAGTTTTATAATATTAATTTTTTCCTTTAATTTACTTTCGCACTATTTTATTTACTTCTTTTCAGACAAAAATCACCATCCAAACAACAATCAATCTATTAGATACTTGTAAACATTTAACGTCATAAATTGATATCTAAGGTATTAAGTCCCTGTGGGATCGATATATTTTATACTACTTGAGCGATATGTACGCTTGAGTTACATGTGTGATTTCACTGATCAAGTTTTTGGCGCCGTTGCCGGGGACTTATTTATCTTTCACTATTAATTTTAGGGTTAGATATTTTACTTGTGTCTAATTTGCTTTTATTTATTATTTATGTTTTCTTGTGTTTCAGGTTCTCAGTCACTACATGAGAAGAACCAGAAGCTTTGAAATCCATCCACTTGACCCTGAGATTGAAAAAACCATTAGACAGTTTAGAAGGGAAATGTGAGAAGGTCAAGAAGCACTGATCAACATGAACAATCAAGAATCTGAACTTTTGGAGGTTGCACCACCAATTCCCATTCGAGACAGAGCTATTCCGGTGGTTGACAGCTTCATTTCATGTATTGTACTTCCTCCCTTACCAGTAAATGTGTGTGATATCAAAACATGCATTTAGATGATACAACAATCAATTCAGTTTAGAGGGAATGCAACTGAAGATCATAATGCCCACATCAGCAACTTCCTGGAAGTTTGCGGCACATTCAATTACAACCGAGCGGCTGAAGAAGCAATGGGATTATGTGTGTTCCCATATTCTTTGAAAGACAGAGCTAAGGCTTGGTTACATTCATTACAAGCAGGTTCCATTCCAACTTGGAACACTCTAGCCACCAAATTCCTTGCAAAGTACTTCCCCCAGCCAAAACATCAAAGCTGAGGAATGCCATTACATCCTTTGTGCAACATGACTTAGAATCCCTCTGCGAAGCTTGGGAGAGATACAAGGAATTGCTCCGGAAATGTCCTCACCATGAGATTGCAAAGTGGCTACAAGTCCAAACCTTTTATAATGGACTTTCTGGACTAATGAGAACTACAATTGATGCTGCTGCTGGAGGAGCTTTAATGGAAAAAGGAGAGGATCAGGCCTGGGACCTAATTGAAGAAATGGCCAACAACAATTCTTTGTGGCCAATAGAAAAGAACATGATTCAACGAATTGCAGGAATTTACGAAGTTGGAGCCAGCATAGCAATGAATGCCAAGCTGGATCAGATATGCAAGTTCATGGAAACTCTTAGCATGCAAGGCAAGGCAATATTGGATCCACAAGTTCACCATATGGAGGAACACTGAAGGCAAACCAACATGAAGAGACAGTGAATTATGTCAACAATTTCAACAAACATGGGAACAATCCATATTCCAATACCTACAACCCAGGGTGGAGGAATCATCCCAATTTCACATGGAGCAACAATTCAGGGCAAAGGAACAATCCACCACCAGGATTCCAACAGCAAAACAAAGGCCATGAGTATGAAAAAAGAACCAGGAATAACAGAAGTGCTGGCTCACTTTAAAAAGCTAGAAGCAAAATATGACTCTCAAGCAGCATCATATGATGCTATATTTCAATCACAAGCATCATTAATTCAAAGTCAAGTAGCATCTTTAAAAACACTGGAGAATCAAATGGGACAACTGGCCAATGATCAGAGTTACAGACCGTAAGGTACACTTCCTAGCAACACATAACCAAATCCAAGGAATATGGGGAAGGAGAAATGTCATGCCATCACTTTGAAAAGCGGTACTGAAATCGACAAAGATGTTGGAATCAAGGCAACTATTGAGGAAGTTCCAAAAGAAAGCAGCGGAGCTAAACAACAATGGAGGAAAAAGAGGCAAAAGAAAATGATCGAGAAAGATTCACTCCACCTCCACCTTTTCCACAACGTCTCCATAAAAACAAACTAGAAAAACAATTTGCTCGATTCCAGGAGATGTTAAAAAAACTGCATATCAACATTCCATTTGTAGAAGCGTTGGAACAAATGCCCTGCTATGTCAAGTTCATGAAAGATATTCTGTCGTGAAAACAAAGATTGGGAGATTACGAGACAATAGCGTTGACAGAAGAATGCAACACCATCATTCAGAGGAAGCTTCCCCCAAAGTTGAAAGATCCTGGCAGTTTCACTATTCCTTGCACCATAAGAGAATATAACTTGATGCCTTTTTCTATTTACAGGAAACTACAGATTGGAGAAGCAATGCCCAGCTCAGTCTCTTTGTAACATGCTGATAGAACGCTCACATTTCTGAGAGGTGTAGTTGAAGATGTGCTGGTCAAAGTTGACAAATTCAATTTCCCAGCAGATTTTATTATCCTTGACATGGAGGAAGAAAAAGACGTGCCCATCATCCTCGAGAGACCATTCTTGGATACAGGTCGAACCATTATTGATGTACAAAAAAGTGAACTAACCATTAGGGTTCAGGACCAAGAAGTAACATTCAATGTTTTCAAAGCCATGGACTTCCCAAATGATGAAAAGAAGGAGGAATGTTTCAGACTTGATGTGATAGATAGCACCGTCCAGAACTTTGATGAAATGTAAAGTTCCACTGACAAACATAAAGTATGCAATCTGCCTGTGGAGCTTGAAGAGAAAGCGTACTGCACACTGAAGAAGTTCAATCTTGATCTACAAGCAACTGAAGAGAAAAGGCTCCACCAACTCAATGAATTGAAGGAAAATTTCACATATTGCCTTTCGAGAATGCCAAACTGTACAAAGAAAAGCCGAGAGAAAGAAAGTGATGAGAAGTTAGTGCGCATACAACTGGAACCGGGGCAGCGGGTATTGTTCAGGAAATCAAGGTTGAAACTTTTCCCTGGTAGGTTAAAATCACGGTGGTCAGGTCCATTCTTAATCACCCAAGTCTTACCAGATAGAGCCATTGAGTTACGTGATCCCAACTCCAATAAAACCTTCAAAGTTAAAAGCAAGCGTGTCAAACACTACTGGGGAGACTCATTGGAGTGACAACAAGAAAGTGTCACACTTTCAGATCTAGCCTAACGTTGGGAAGTCATGTCTAGCTGACGACGTTAAACTTAGCGCTAACAATGAGGCAACCCATGCAATTTGTGTATATATTAAGATTTGGTGTTTTATTTTTGTGCGTTTAATTTTGTAGGTAAAGTCACAGACATGATGAAAGACGTTCTCGTAAATCTTCATAAGTAATTTCCTTCTCTCCTTCAAAACTCTCTGATTAAAGTCTACAAGCTCGTTTGGAACAATAGGAATGGTATAGAGGCATCACGTCATAAATTGATAGCTAAGGTATTAAGTCATTGTGGGATCGATACATTCTATACTACTTGAGTGATACGTGCGCTTGCGTTACATGTGTGATTTCACCGATCAAATAACAAAGAGAGTTTAGCGGCACCCATAGAGAGAGAAAGTAACAACTATAGAAGGTTTAACGACGGAAACTAAATAGGAATGGGTATAGAGGCATCACGAGAAAGTCATTAGAAAGTATGACTCGAGAGGAATTTCGCAGATGAGGTAATTTGTTCGAACGTTAAATGATCATAAGTAAAGTTAGAGAAGGCAAACCATATAGTTTTTAGCAGCAGTGCCCTAGTATAGAGAGAGGTTATCTTATATATATACACGTGAGCCTTAAGCTCATAGATAAACAGAATATGCGACCAGATCACCATAATCAGTAAGGCTTCAGGATAAGTTCCCACCCTGCCAACCCTCATTAGAAAATAGTAGCAGAGATGGACCGTGAAGATTGCCTCAAGGTACTCCTAGAAATAAGAGAAGATATAGTGAAAGGAGACCGGATCATAGGACCTTTAGACATAGTTTAAGAACAGAATAAAAATGAGTATCGGCTTTGAGTAAAAGATGTTGGACAATTATGACCCATAACATCACTATTGGTAAAGAATATTGTATTTTTGTACAAATTATCTATGTGACAAAAGGAAATTATTATTTATCATTATTGAAATTAGATTACTTGGATATTTATTAATGATAAAAGTCCATATGGTTAAATCAGATTAATAAGATATGAGACAATATTAATCCACGAAAGGTTTAATCATTAAATATCCCAAGTCGAAGTATTATCGAGATTGGATATTAATAATGCGGAATAGACTAGTATTACACTTGTGCGTGTTATGGAAGCTTAACGGCATAGTTCTCATATATTTAGGTATTGGATACTTATGAAAATGTAATAAGAGGTTCTGTTAGCCGTTGGACCAGAAACAGTTCGCTCTGGATAGACCCACTCAAAATCCCATTGGTAGTATGACTATGTGTTTATGGGAATCCTAATCAGGGTAGGTATATGTGATCTTTAACCTGAGACTTACGTCGCTATTACTTGCGACAATCAGTTTACTTTAGTATTGGTCGTCTTGAGCTTTAACAAGTTCTATGTACGTTTGTATTGGGTTTTTGAGAATCATAGTGTATTAGATGTGATGTCAAGATAGAAGTATCACTTCAGTTATATGGAGATGATGGTCACACAAGATACGAAACTAGTACTCTTAAAGCTGCAGCTATCGGGAAAGTATGACTAGGTCATGACTTCCCGATTACAGAGATTAGTTACTCAGGATCCGATATATGCTTCGTACGGGGCAGACACAGAGCCAGCCCTAGGCCTAACATGTGACATCCGATACTGGATCGTATTACATATTACATAATATTAGTATTACTACGCCTGATACATATGATATTCATCGACGAATATTTTTGGATAATTGGGTAGGCACGGCGCTTTGCTAGAAGCCAACAATGTCTTGTAAATCGATGAAAACATGGTACGGGGTACGCACGTGTTCGGATAGTCCGATAACCGTATTTACTGCCAACATATCCAGGAATCTCTTGGGTCGCTTCCCAAAGATTCACCAATGACATTTGACTCAGATAGAATTAATCTGGGATTATTTGCGGCAAGAATTAATCTGGGATTAACTTCGTATAGAAGAGAGAACACGATTAATTTAGAATTAATCGATAAAACAAATTTAATAGTTAAATTGGATTTTTCTATTTAATTTATTTATTTGTGGCTAAAATAATATATCAGATATATTAATTGAAATCAGATTTCAATAAGAAATTAAAATTGGATTTTAATTCGGGTGAACAAATTAATTTAGAATTAATTCGAAAGCGACTATCGTAATAATTTTGCGAGGAATAATTATATCATTATGGCGCGATGGAAAATTCGTTTAATCGGAATTAAACGAACTCGATAAAATTGCCCGTGACTTTGCGTGTGTCTTTTTGTGTTTTGGGAATACAAAATATCTTTGACTTTGGTGGGCCCAAGTCAAGTTGTGTGTTGAGGAAGCCAACTCAAATTTTGAATTTAAAATGTGGTGGGACCTTATGAATTACTTCAAAGGTCAAATGTTGATGGAAGTAGTTGGCTTAATTAATTTATGTATTTTTTAACACACAACCACTAAGTTTTGAAATCTCTCTTCTTCTCTCCACCTTGGCCGAATTCTTCTCTCAATTGTAATGAAATTTTGCTTCAAAATTTCAACATAGCTAGCACTTGGAGGAGTCAAATTAGGTGATAGGGAAACTCACCCAAGGAATAACAACATAACAACAAGCTTGGAGCTTCATCCAAAGAGGAAACTTCGAAATTTCTCCATATAACAATGTAAATGATTCCTCCACCTTTCTTGTTATTTCACACATATAATCATGATTATGATATTGTGGCAAGTCTTAAAGACTAACAATGGTATCAAGAGCCTTGCTAAATATGATTTTGAAAATTAGGGTTCATAAACTTTAATTAGGAATTTTTGCTTGGAGCATGAAAATTCAAAATTATGTTGTTGGTTGATGTTAGATGATGATAACTTGGAGTTGTGCATTGTTGGATTGTTGAAAAATTGATTGGATCAAATTTCCCAAATTTCCCTAAGTTGGCCGAAACTTACCCTAGTGTAACTCATGGTGATTTTTAAATTTTGACTCTTGGATGTGTTAATGGCATGATATATATGTTGAATGTAGATTTAATTGGATTGGAATCAAATTGGATATTAATTTCTTGTCATTGCCGTGAGTTAGCATGCTTGTTGGAGACTTGTTTTTGCTTCAATTTGTGTTGGACATGAATTGGAATGATAAACATGATTAATTAGATTAATTAATATTTTGGAAATATTAGATTAATTAATTAGTTATGTTAATTACACTTAAAAAGAATTAATGTAATATTTGGAATATTGTATTAATGTAAATTAGTCCCTAAAATATTAAATGGGCTAATTTGGTAATATTTGGATTAATGGGCTTAGTTGGGCCAAGTTTGGTTGTGGACAATTGGGTTGGATCCAATTAGGCCTAAACTATTTCCATAAAAGTCCAAAATATGACTTTTGGGCCTTTTATAATCTAATTGGGCCTAATGGGCCAAAATTAATTTATGGCATATGGTGATTCCTAAATGGGCCAAGGCATTATGGGCTTCATCCATAATGGTCAAAAGTCCATGCCTAAAGAATTAATTAAAGCCCATTGGACCTAATAGAATTGTCATTGGATGCTAAATGGGCCTTTGAGACCATTTGGATTGGATTTGGAATCCAAGTCTAAAAGGGCATTATTATAATAAAATAAGTGTAATTGTTTAATTGGTTAATTAAACTTGAATTAGTATGAATACAATTTAAATTCGATTTAATATTGTAGTTCGATATAATTCAAGAATACTTACTTTGAGTATTTATTCTTAAACGAGTTGGACTCACACAAATCAAATCGTTGTATGAACATTGGATGGTCATTAATTGAAGAATTAATTAATTGGATTACATTGATTGACAACATGCTATGTGTGAATGCTTGGATGTATTTTTTTGAATAATGTATACCAGATGGATATTAGATGGGTGGGGGCAATTTTGGAAATTGTTGTAAATATTGTATTTATTTAAAATTGGACCTGCGTGTCCAGCCTATCACCTCTTATTCTCATTGTATTTCTCTTCTCACCAATTCCCCTTAATGTAACGAGGTTTCTTATAGTGTTATTAATTGGGTAAATAGAAGAATGTAAAGTGCTAGCGGGAGAGAGGAAAAGAAAAGAGAAAGATTTGTTCTAGGAATAAAATGTATATGAATATCCATCCTCATATCATTATTATATTTATCGAGCCATATTATGCTTTTAGAATGCATGTTTAAGGGTGTATGATGAGACCTAATCAAAGATAATAAATTGGTTGCCAATTTACGAAAACGCCCTCGCATTTAATATTAAGCATTTCCTTCCATTGAGTGGTTCTCTTTCAAGATCCAAGATTGGCTTTGATTTGTTGGCCAAAGTCAAGATCATTGTCTATTGCGGATATGTTTGAACCATGAAAGCTTTGTTAATATCGCATGTCTTAGACAGTTGTGACTTGTTGTCCAAAGTCAAGGTCACTCTTGTTCATCGACGTGGATTACGAAGCTTTCCACTGTCAATGGGTCGCGCTTAACTAGAATCATAAGGTTGTTGAGCAAAGCCAAGGCTTAGTTGATTAAGAGGAAATAGGTTAGGAAATATATTATATATATGTTTCGGACTTGGATGTCCACCTATCGGATCTAGGAATTGGATGTGATCTATTTGATCATTGAGATCTACCTAATTAAATTTTATACAGCTTGTTGGCCAAGTCAAGGTTGTGTATTATTTAACGGGATCATAGCCCACTAGGAAACTAGGTTTCCCGAGTAGTACCAATGGAGGGTTAGAGGCTCACCGAAAATTAGTGGTAGGCTAGTATTAAATTTGCAATTTCGTTAATACTCGCTAATATGGGCATTCTATTATTATTATTTCTCGTTATTATATATATTAGTTGGACTAATTGACCGGCGTAAACACACACGTATAACGCAAGCGCACATATCGTTCAAGTAGTATAAAAATATCGATCCCACGAGGACTTAATATCTAATCATTAATTTTATGAGGTCAAATGATTACTAGTATCTAACAGGTTGATTGATTGATTTGAAATGGTGACGATTCTAAATTTAAAAGCAAGTGAATAAAATTGTCGAAAATAGGTTTTAAGAAAATTCAATATTAAAAACTATCTAGGGTTGTGATTTCTTCCAATATCATTTTAAAGATGAAGTGGTTATCTTAAAGTTGGGTAATATATTGATTTATTAACCTGGAACACTAAATTATGTGTGATCCTCTGTCGATGGTCAGACACAAATACCCAGTTTAACCCAATTGAACCATATGTCTATGTCAACCAAATTATCTTGATTCATTAAGTTTAAGTTCCAATTATGGCTACCCCCGCCCGACAGATATATTCCTATCCTGTAAGGAAATCTATTAAAGGGTTATCTATCCTCAAGGAAGATCGTGGACTATTGAGTCTAAGGCTGAAACCTAAAATCCCTATGTCTAGTTCATTTTAGATTTACCAGATCAATTTTATTAATGGCCAGTTAATGAAAAAAGCATTAAGTTTAAGACTCAATAAATAAATCTTTATATTACCCGAGCTATAATCTAACCCTTATAAAACGGTGATATTGGATTTCATCACAACCCCAGATAACTAATTTAGTTACAACACATAACTAGGGCTAGTAAAAACTTGAAAATAAAAGACATAAAAAATACGGTAAAGTAAATACTGAAAAGTGAATTACAATAAAATAAAATGCTAAGGTAAAATGAATTACTTTTACTACTACTAATTTAGATATCTCCCATAAAATAATATATAAACTTGTGATTCTTTTTCCAACCTGCCATATAGGCGGTAACCTGATTAAGTCAAATTAAGTCCAACCAGCCATAAAGGCGGAACCAAAATTAAATTGCCAACCGACCAATCTGGCGGTATCCTTTATTAGTCAGGTTTAAACCAGATTAAAATGAATTACCAACCGACCAATCTGGCGGTATCCGTTTTAAGTCAATATTTTAAATAGTGAATATATTATTTTTAAGGGAGATTAATCTAAATAGTAACAGTAAAAGAATTACCTTTCACCTTAGCTGGAGAAGTTACCTCCTCATGGTAAATAGTAAAAACTGTAAAAAGTAAAAAGTAAAAATTAAATTACTATATTAACAAAACGTAATTAAAATTAATTACAAAACTAAAAAAACTAAAAAACTAAAAATTAAAAGAAAGTAGAGAGAGAAACTCTCTCTTTAGATAGAATATAAGAGAGAGAGTGGTGCACTGAATTCTGAAATCTCGAGCTCAATTTATAGGCCTCGGTAGGCTTCCAGCGTCGCGACGCCAGGGCCCTCAGCGTCGCTACACCAGCTTTTGTCGACGTGGCAAGCTCTGGTTCATCTGTTTGAAGATTCTGGATAAGCTGATAAGGTGACACGTGGCGAGGTGGTTGTGCTTCAATTATTGTGACACGTGGCGGCTTCTGATTGGTCGCTGAGATTCTTATCTGCCACGTGTCAGATAAGGATTAGATACTCAATGATTGATGCTGACAGCGGTGATGTGGCGGTGACGTGGTGATGACATGGCGACACGTGGGAAAAAGACTGTCGGCACCGCAGGATTACGACACCTGACACTTCCTGATTGGCTGATGATGATGTGGCACGACACGTGGCAATGTTGACTTGTTGACTTGCTGACGTGGCTAATGACATGGAGACACGTAGGATACCACGTGGTACATGTGGCGATGATGACTGTCGGCACCGTAGGATGCTGACACGTGGCACGACGCATGTTTACAGATCGGATGTAATGCTGACACGTGGCACGGCGCATTTTAGTAAAGTCAAACTTTTCTCATATTCTGATTTGTAGACCGGCGCACGTTAGCACTGTTCGGCGCATTTTAGGCGTCGCGACGTGGAAGGTCTTGGCGTCGCGACGCTGACAATTTATTGAAATGTCTATTTCGTCAAATTTTCACTATTTTGGCCCAAATCACCTCCAGAATGTCCTGAAACTTTATTTATCTACAAAATAACACAAAACACATCAAAACATTCACAAAACTCAAGAAACTATACAAAATATTAGGTGAAAATGAGTGGGAAATAGTTATATAAATACCACTCATCACACCCCCAAACCTAACATTTTGCTAGTCCTCGAGCAAAACATAGAGTAAAATAACATAAATAAATTAACTAAGCCACTTTCGTAGGGATCACGGTTGCATTTAGCATATGCAACAAGCCTTTAAACCCCTAGGTGTCCCTAGTGGACGAGTTGTAGTCTCGTAAGGGTTTACAGCAATGATACCCACAAACATTTTACAAAAGTAAACAAGTAATAAAACTAATGCACACAAAGCAAAAAGACAAGCGAAAAGAGAATAAAGATGTTAGTGACTAATCAGGTGAAACTTCTACTCCAAATCAATAGTTGTTTTGTTTCATTCTAAATTACCGAATAAGTAAATTCTCCGATTATTTTTACCATTCTCCATATACACAGTCGACAAAATATTAATCAACTCATTTTTGCCCACAACAGTCATAAGTGCAGTTGATAAGAGAATAATATTTTTGTCCTAAAGTTCTATCAGATTTCACACCTTTTTGTAGCAATGGAATAATTTTTCTGATTTTTCAGATTTGTTCTTTGATTTTTCTCTATTTTTTATTTATATACAATATCTTCCGTCTATGTAGCGAGTGTTGGGTCGGTGGCTCCAAAACCAGTTGGCTTAAGGGCACCAGGTGTTAAGACACCCTTACGAACTTAATTACTCAGACTTTAGATATATATATTTTTGCAGCATCTTTGATCCATGTAACGAGCTTTGGGCCAGTGACTCCCAAACCAGTTGGTTTTAGGGCACTAGGTGTTAAAACACCCTTACAGACTTAATAACTCGGATCTCAGACGTTTTTTTTTTTTTTTTTTTTTTTTTTTTTTTACTCCATTGCTTTTTGAGATGCTTCCTCTAATTAAACTAGAGCACTGAATATTACAAACTTTTCAATTTTAGCTCATGTCCATATGTTACTATATATGTTGATAATACCTGCCAACTAAGCATATGAAGATCCATTTTAGTCCGTTTTATGGAGAATTCACAAATTAAATAATTCAAAAGGAAATAAACAAAAATTAACTTATTTCGAAAATAGGCTTGAGATACGTCTCAGGAGTGGAAACTCCTTACTCAGCTATCTCTTACCAATTTCTCCCTTTTAGTCAAAATAAAAACACAAAAACACAAATTTTTTTTTGTAATTTTTGAAAATTTTTCAATTTTTTTTTGTATTTTTCGAAAAATTTTGGACTAAAAATAAAAACAACACACAAACTAAAAACAAGGTACTGATCAACTAATTCCCTCCCCCAAACCTAAATTAGACATTGTCCCCAATGTCTTAAACAGTAGAAGAAGAGTTTAGAAGATAATACCTGGTTAGCTGAAATTCTACAAAATTAAAGGTTAAGATCCAGATTAATCCTACGCCTCTTACCACGATCGTCCTCGGACCAATTTATCTTTGAAAGGATAGGGTCAACTCGTGGTTCATAGGCTATGAGTCGGTCTATTAGATCCGGAGCAGTTCTGGCAGTAAAGAGGAGTTCTTTCAAAGGTTTTGACACGAACCCATTTCTCCGGCATCATCAAGAAACACACAAAGAAAATCATAAAATCCATCAATGTTGAGCAATCCAAGCGGTTTCTGGTGTATGTTCAGGTTCACCCAAGATAGCACAATAAAAATTTCCTCCAATGTACCCAAGCCACCTGGCAAAGCGATAAAAGCATCAGCACGGTTAATCATTTCTACCAGTCGTTCAGACATACCTGACACGATCAGTTCCTCTCCGTTTGATGATCCAATAAGATTTGCCTCTGCCAAGGTTTTGGGATGATTCCCAAAACATGACTGCCTCCTTCCTGTACAGCCTTTGAAACGATCCCCATAAGTCCGAGATTGCCTCCGCCATATATTAAGTGCATATTCCTTGCAGCTAAGACTTGACCCAATTCTTGTGCTGCTTCTACGTTTTGTGGCTTAGTACCAATACTAGTACCGCAAAACACACAGATGTTTTCAACTCGTCTTCTTGAAGTGGCTTCCATTTTTTATATGTATTTCTTTCTCAACTCTGGATGCCTTCAAAAGTGCAATGACGGGCTGAATTTATAGTACCTGAAAAGGGTGAGTAAAAATAGCACAAGTATCTTCCAGAGGACGATTAGTAGCGAAATAATATCGTGATAGTCAAAAAGGTTTGGATCCTGTCGGAGAAAATAAAAGAAAACAACAAAACAAATCACAATATTAAGAAAAGACAAAGAGATATAATATTTACAAGAAAAGTAGCGGCTTGATTGACGTCTATGCGTCAGGGACAAGCTTCCCATCCAATTTTCTTATAAATTGGCAAACATGGTCTTTTTGAGTCAGATTCCCGAGACTTAACAGTTGTCTTTCCTTTTGGAATTGTGTTTGTAATTTACGAATGGCTATGTGAACATATCCACTGGGATGCGTCTCAAGAGTCGAAGATATATCATCTAAAGACTCCTTACTCAAGCCATCCCTAATGAATTTAATTTTGTCTTCACGATTATTAGACACCATTCCTAAAGAACGACAACGAGTATTGCAATTCCAGCGTGCACATTTGTAACAAACACCCATTTGTTTAGCTCTACGTTTCTTAGCATATGTGCTTCTTCCAAACCAGGCAGATTTGAAAAAAAGAGTCAGAAGACTCACCTGCCAATCGGACTCGTGCTTCAATAATCCAACGAATTTCAGTAGGAATACCTTTGATCATCAGTAACCTCATCCGTTCCAAGAGAGCTTTGTAAACTTTCATCAGAGATTTTTGAGGGAGAGAAGGAAATTGCTTGTGAAGATTTGCGAGAGCATCTTCCATCTTGAAATGACTAAACCTGTAAAAATTAAACACACAAAAATAAAAACACACCAAATCACATTATATACAAAAATTACATGGGTTGCCTCCCTGCTAGCGCTAAGTTTAAAGTCGTCAGCCAGACTTGGCTTCTCGAACGTTAAGCTGGATCTGAAAGTGTAACACTTTCTTTTTGTCGCCCAAATGATTCTCCCCAGTAGTGCTTGACACGCTTGTTTTTAACCTTGAAAGTTTTGTTAGCGTCAGGATCATGTATCTCAATGGCTCTATTTGGTAAAAACTTGGTGATCACAAATGGACCTGACCACCGTGATTTTGGCTTCCATGGGAAGAATTTCACCCTTGATTTGTTTAACAGTACCTTCTGCCCTGGTTCCAGTTGTATGCACACTAACTTCTCATCATGTCTTTTCTTGCCGTTTTCTTTGTACATTTGGCATCATCAAAAGGCTGATTGTGAAATTCCTCCAATTCCTTGAGCTGGTGGATCTTTTTCTCTTATGTTGCTTGTAGTGCAAGAATTGGCTCCTTCAGTACAAAAAACGCTTTATCTATAGGCTCCACAGGCAATTGACATGTTTTAAGTTTGTCAGTAGAACTTTGCATTGCATTGGAGTTCTGAATGGTACTGTGTATCACATCGAGTCTGAAACATTCCTCCTTCTTTTCATCATATGGGAAATTCATGGCCTTGAAAACATTGAATGTTACTTCTTGGTCCTGTACCCTCATGGTTAATTCTCTTTTTTGTACATCAATAATGGTTCGACCTGTAGCCAAGAATGGTCTCCCAATGATGATTGGCACGTCTGCGTCTTCCTCCATATCAAGGACAATAAAATCTGCTGGGAAAATGAATTTGTCAACCTTGACCAACACATCTTCAACTACACCTCTTGGAAATACGAGCGTTCTATCAGCAAGTTGTAGTGAGACTGAAGTTGGCATTGTTTCTCCAATATGTAATTTCCTGAAAATAGAGAAATGCATCAAGTTAACACTCGCACCTAAATCACACAAAGCCTTACCAAAGTTATGTTCTCCTATGACGCAAGGAACAGTGAAACTGCTAGGATCTTTCAACTTCGGGGGAAGTTTCCTCTGAATGATGGCACTGCATTCTTCTGTTAATGCTACTGTCTCGTAATCTCCCAATCTCCGTTTTCGTGAAAGAATATCTTTCATGAATTTAGCATAGGTGGGCATTTGTTCCAACGCTTCGGCAAATGGAATGTTGATATGCAGCTTTTTGAAGATCTCCAGGAACCTGGAAAATTGCTTGTCCAATTTGTTCTTCTGAAGACGTTGAGGAAAATGTGGAGGTGGAGTGATCTGTTCTTTTTCCTTTGCTTCTTTTTCCTCCATCTGTTGCTTTGTTTCTTTTGGAACTTCCTCAGCAGCTGTTTTGGCTCCAACAACTTTGTTGATTTCAGTACCGCTTTTTAACATGATGGCATGACATTGCTCCTCCCCATGTTCCTTGGATTTGGCTCTGTGTTGCTAGGAAGGGTACCTGGCGGTCTGTAACTCTGAGCATTGGCTAGTTGTCCGATTTGATTCTCTAGTGCTTTGATAGAGGCTGAATGGCTTTGAAAATATAACATCATATCTTGCTGCTTGAGAGTCGTTTTTTTGCTTCCATTTTTCAAGTAAGTCAACACTTCTGTTATTCCTGATTCATTTGCTTGCTCTTGGCCTTTGTTCCGTTGCTGGAATTCAGGTGGTGGATAGTTCTGCTATTGGCCTGAATTGTTGCTCCATGATAAATTAGGATGATTCCTCCACCCTGGGTTGTAGGTGTTGGAATATGGATTGTTCCCCTGTCTGTTGAAATTGCTGACATAATTCACCGTTTCTCATGTTGGTTTAGTTCTGGTGCTCCTCTATATGGTGAACTTGTGGATCCAATGGTAAGAGTCTCCATGAATTTGCATATCTGATCTAGCTTGGCGTGACTGCTGTGTATTGGCTCCACTTTCATAAATTCCTAATTCTTTGGATCATGCTCCTTTATGTTGGCCACAAGGAATTGTTGTTGGCCATTTCTTCAATTAAGTCCCAGGCTTGATCTTCTCCTTTTGCCATCAAAGCTCCTCCAGCAGCAGCATCGATTGTGGTTCTCATTATTCCAGAAAGTCCGTTGTAGAAGGGCTGAACTTGTAGCCACTTTGCGATCTCATGATGAGGACATTTCCGGAGTAAATCTTTGAATCTTTCCCAAGCTTCGCAAAGGGATTCTGAATTTGTTGCATGAAGGATGTGATGTCATTCCTTAACTTTGCAGTTCTGGTTGGTGGAAAGTATTTTGCAAGGAATTTGGTGGCTAAAGTGTTCCAAGTTGTGATAGAACCTGCTGGTAGTGAATGTAGCCAAGCTTTAGCTATGTCCTTCAAGGAGTATGGAAAAACTCGCAGTCTCATTGCTTCTTCAGCTGCTCGGTTGTAATTGAAAGTACCGAAAACTTCCAGGAAGTTGCTGATGTGGGCATTGGGATCTTCAGTTGCATTTCCTCCAAAGTGCACTGATTGCTGAATCATCTGGATGCATGTTTTGATGTCACCCGCATTTGCTGGTAAGGGAGGAAGTACAATACAAGAAATGAGTCTGTCAACCACGGAATGGTTCTGTCTCGAATGGGAATTGTGGTGCAACGTTCAAAGGTTCAGGTTCCATGTTGACTAAAGCTTCTTGGCCTCTCGCCTTTCCCTTCTCAACTGTCTGATGGTCTTTCAATTTCCGGGTCAAGCGGTGGTCGAAGTTCAAAGCTTCTGGTTCGTCTCATGTAGTTTCTGAGAACCTGAAACACAAGAAAACAATGACAATAAGTAAAAGAAATTAGATAAAGTAACGTATCTAACCCCTAAACTAATAGTAAGAGATCAATAAGTCCCCGGCAACGGCGCCAAAAACTTGACCGGCGTAAACACACACACGTATAACACAAGCGCACGTATCGTTCAAGAGTATAAAAATATCGGTCCCACGAGGACTTAATATCTAATCTATTAATTTTATGAGGTCAAATGATTACTAGTATCTAACATGTTGATTGATTGATTTGAAATGGTGACGATTCTAAATTTAAAAGCAAGTAAATAAAATTTTCGAAAATAGGTTTTAAGAAAATTCAATATTAAAAACTATCTAGGGTTGTGATTTCTTCCAATATCATTTTAAAGATGAAGTGGTTATCTTAAAGTTGGGTAATATATTGATTTATTAACCTGGAACACTAAATTACGTGTGAGCTCTGTCGATGGTCAGACACAAATACCCAGTTAACCCAATTGAACCATATGTCTATGTCAACCAAATTATCTGGATTCATTAAGTTTAAGTTCCAATTATGGCTACCCCCGCCCGACAGGTATATTCCTATCCTGTAAGGAAATCTATTAAAGGGTTATCTATCCTCAAGGAAGATCGTGGGCTATTGAGTCTAAGGCTGAAACCTAAAATCACTATGTCTAGTTCATTTTAGATTTACCAGATCAATTTTATTAATGACCAGTTAATGAAAAAAACATTAAGTTTAAGACTCAATAAATAAATCTTTATATTACCCGAGCTATAATCTAACCCTTATAAAACGGTGATATTGGATTTCATCACAACCCTAGATAACTAATTTAGTTACAACACATAACTAGGGATAGTAAAAACTTGAAAATAAAAGACATAAAAAATAAACGGTAAAGTAAATACTGAAAAGTGAATTACAATAAAATAAAATGCTAAGGTAAAAGGATTACTTTTACTACTACTAATTTAGATATCTCCCATAAAATAATATATAAACTTGTGATTCTTTTTCCAACCAGTCATATAGGCGGTAACCTGATTAAGTCAAATTAAGTCCAACCAGCCATAAAGGCGGAACCAAAATTAAATTGCCAACCGACCAATCTGGCGGTATCCTTTATTAGTCAGGTTTAAACCAGATTAAAATGAATTACCAACCGACCAATCTGGCGGTATCTTTTTAAGTCAATATTTTAAATAGTGAATATATTATTTTAAGGGAGATTAATCTAAATAGTAACAGTAAAAGAATTACCTTTCACCATAGTGGAGAAGTTACCTCCTCATGGTAAATAGTAAAAACCTGTAAAAAGTAAAAAGTAAAATTAAATTACTATATTAACAAAACGTAATTAAAATTAATTACAAAACTAAAAAACTAAAAAACTAAAAATTAAAAGAAAGTAGAGAGAGAAAATCTCTCTTTAGGTAGAATATAAGAGAGAGAGTGGTGCACTGAATTCTGAAATCTCGAGCTCAATTTATAGACCTCGGTAGGCTTCCAGCGTCGCGACGCCAGGGCCCTCAGCGTCGCTACGCCAGCTTTTGTCGACGTGGCAAGCTCTGGATCATCTGTTTGAAGATTCTGGATAAGCTGATAAGGTGACACGTGGCGAGGTGGTGTTGTGCTTCAATTATTGTGACACGTGGCGGCTTCTGATTGGTCGTTGAGATTCTTATCCGCCACGTGTCAGATAAGGATTAGATACTCAATGATTGATGCTGACGTGGCGGTGACGTGGCGGTGACATGGCGATGACGTGGCGACACATGGAAAGAGACTGTCGACACCGCAGGATTACGACACGTGGCAATTCCTGATTGGCTGATGATGATGTGGCACGACACGTGGCAATGTTGACTTGTTGACTTGCTGACGTGGCTGATGACATGGAGACACGTAGGATGCCACGTGGCACATGTGGCGATGATGACTGTCGGCACCGTATGATGCTGACACGTGGCACGGCGCATGTTAGCAGATCGGCTGTGATGCTGACACGTGGCACGGCGCATTTTAGCAAAGTCAACTTTTCTCAGATTCTGATTTATGGACCCGGCGCACGTTAGCACTGTTCGGGCATTTTAGGCGTCGCGACGCGGAAGTCTTGGCGTTCGCAACGCTGACAAGAACAAAAGTTGAATAAAACTTTTGTGTGACATATTTTTTATCTCTAAGTTGTTTAGAGAATTGTACTGTGAGTATAACCCACTCTATCATTTGTTGGCTACTAGATATAGTACGAAAGACTTTTTGGAACAAAAAAAATCCTTCAATTGTTTTCTTCTTGCATTCGGTAGTGAGCATACAAAATTGCTCACTGACACTCCTAACAACAATATTCGAGGCTTGGTTTGAGTTCGATTTTTGTGCAATAATTTTTGGATCATTAGGGGCTTTAATAAGAGTATTTTGGGACTGTTTTAGGAAGAAATTCAGATATGAACTGTTGCCCATAAATCAGTAAAAATAAAATAGTTTCGGTGTGTGCCGTGTGCATTTCGGGTCGTAACTTTACTACTGTAGTGGGGATGTTCGGGGTTATTTTTGTGTTGTTAAAAACATTATAAATAACATAAATAATGGCTAAAGGAGCTGGATAGTTTCAGCAATAAGGAGGGAAAAGTAGAAATTGTTCAAGTCGATCGCGGTGCCTAACACGCTTCCTCTGCAAGGGAAATCATTTGCTACAATTAGCATCTAGAGCGATGTTCAAAATTATTTTTAACCCTTCTATTTTTATTAAAAAGTTTTTGTTTTTTTTATTTATTTATATGTGATATAAATATTTTGGCATGTTGTGATGAGTAGGCATAATTTTTATGTTCATGTGATGAATATTATATTTAAGTTCATGTGATGAATGTATTGCATTGTTGTTTTTCAGCTATTCTTTTTTTGTTATTTTATTTTTGGGGAATGTAAGGCCACAAGGCCAATTTTTTACAAATTATTATAAATAAGTTTTATGTATATTGGAGAGCCGATGCTGTCAACTACTTCATAAGGAGATTTTCTCCAATCCATGGAGCAAGATTTGAAGACCAAGAGATGGCTTGGTAAATTTTATAATAATTAGATTAGTATAGAAAAATAAGAGGTCGGTCAATGTAAATTTTTTATATGTATATTTTATTCGAAATGATTGAATAAAATGTCATATAGCTTAGGTTGCATACTCTTGTATTTTCACATGCCATAACATGTTAGACATGCATAATTATTCTAATCATAAAATTCGATTTTATGAAATTTAAAGTAGTTAAAGTAGTAGATTTTATTCATGAAAATAAATTAATTGGATTAATTATTTTAGTGGTTTAAAAATTAGAAATTTAGATTTAGAATATATGGGTTTATGAGCAAATTATATTTTCCCCTGGTATATCGAATGGAAACCCGGACGTAAATTTCATAGCTGATTCCGAATGGATGGAAGTATGGTCTGCACTTGGGATACAATTCCATGTACCATTGGAATTTATAAGACGCTTATATTAATTAATTAGTTTCATTAAAATTTTGTCATTAATATAAATTTCTATTTTTAAACTTGTTAGTGAGATAATATTTTAAGAGTTAAAATTAACTAGGTCACTAAAGTAAACTTAGTTAAATTAGTTTAATTAAGTAAAATATTAGTTTAGACTAATAAAAATTAGTGAATAAAATTTTAAGAGTTAAAATTGGATATGTCACTAATTTTATACTAGGTATAAAGTTGAGTTATGTTTTAGCTGCGCATAAACTTGTAGACACTGGTGGATTAAAATATTAGATATTTTAAACAGAAACCTTAATTTTAAAATAATGAATGGGAAAGGAATATACGATAATATATCTCACGAACTCCGTTGTTAGTCCGAAAATATGAGATTGAAAAGGCGCCTCGAGATAGCTTTGTTATTGTCCCCCAACGGATGGTGTCCATTTTGGGTCAATATCAAGTTTGGATTCCGAGAGGATAAGAACTATAGATGTATCTGGTGAACTGATCTACCCTACGACGACACTTCCCTAGTTAAGTCCAAGGGTTCTGAAATATTGGGTTACACTGATAAAGGAATGATTAAATGTTAATCAAAATTTCCTGATCAATTCAAACAGTGGTTGATTAATATAGGAATAAGAGTTATTTTCGCATATATTAATCAATTGAGATTGTCTCGAACTATTATGCAAATACTTGACCTACCCTACAGCGACACTTATTTGTGGAATGATAGATTTATGTGGCATAATAATTATTTTTAGGTTTCTAAGCCTTTATACATGATACATGCATCATGTTTAATTTTATGCCTAAATATTTTTGATGATTTTAATATGCGATGAATGAATCTTAAAATGCATTCTAGTTTTATTTTCAACCATGGTTTCTCCAATCATTTCAATTCTCTCAAATGATAAATTAACGAGAGAAAACTATGTTAAATGAAAAAAATAACATGAACGCCATCTTGGTTTGTGAATACCTTAAGTTTTTCCTGACAGAGAAATGTCCTCCCGAGCCAGCCCAAAATTCTGGCCAAGCTGTCACGATGCCTACCAAAAATGGATTGCGGCCAATGAGAAAGTCCACATGCTACTTTTTAACAGGGATGTCTGAGGTTCTTGCTGCAAAACATAAGCCAATGGCTAAAACATCTTTGATGATGGAGTCATTGATGGGCATGTTCGGGCAGCCTTCAGAGCGGCAACGTCATGAGGCTATGGTCTCTGCGATGACTGTAAGGATAAAGTAAGAGACATTTGTCCGAGAGCACGTCTTGAGGGTGATGACCTATCTCAATAGGACCGAAATCATGGAGCTCGTATTGACGAACGTATACAGGTGACCATGATCATGGAAACTCTTCCGAAAAGTTTCTTGATATTTGAAAGAAACTATGTTATGAACAACTTGACTTTTACTTTGACTCAGGTGCTTAATGAGTTCACCCATTACGAGACCATGCTGATGGATTCTCAAAAACCCAATGGAGAGGCAAATATTTATGAATCTTCTAAATCCGCAAAGAAGAATAAGAAAGGCACTGGGAAGGAAAAGGTAAAGCCCATGAAGAAGAACAAGAGAAGCTCCAAGGATGCAAAGCCCAAAGGAAAGTGTTTCCATTGCAACAAGGATGGGCATTGGAAAGGAATTTTCCGAAATATCTTGCAGAGCTGAAGAAGAAAAACACCGCAAGTAAATATGATTTACTTGTAATTGAGTCTTTATTAGTGGAGGATGATAAATCCACATGCATTGTTGATTCTGGAGCCACTAACCACGTTTGTTCTTCTTTGCAGCTACTTGACTTATGTAGGGACCTTGGGAAGATGACTATTCCATGAGGGTCGGGACAAAGGATATCATTCAGCTAGAGTAGTGGAAGTTTCCAGTTTAAAATTTTTAAATAATAGTTATTTAAATTTGAACAATGTGTTATTTATTCCTCATTTTCGCAGGAATTCGATTTTGTTTCAAAGCTTTTGGATGATGATTTTTCAATTTCGTTTAATAATAATTCAGTTATTATTGCTAGAAATGGATTAACTATATACACATGAAAATGAGAAAATTACTTATATGGGTTAAGATTGTTAACACATAGTTCATTGCTCAATACTGAAATATTTAAGGTTGAAAAGCCTAAAATAAAATCGTAAAAGATTTCTCACGGCGATACATATATGTTGAATCTTAGACTTGGTTATATCATCCTTGACCGGATAGATAGGTTGATAAAGAACGAACCTTTAAACTAGTTGAAACTTGGTTCTTTACCAGTCTGCGAATCATGTTTAGAAAGAAAGATGACCATGAGACCTTTTACTGGAAAAGGTATAAGAGCCAGTCAACCACTTGAGCTAATACATTCGGACGTTTATTGACCGATGAATATAAGTGCCCAAGGTGGTTATGAATACTTCGTCATATTTATTGATATTTATTTGAGATATGGGTACGTCTATCTAATGTTGCACAAGTCAGATACCTTTGAAAAGTTCAAAGAAAATCATGCTGAGGTTGAGAATCAATTAGGTAAGACGATCAAAACTCTACAATCAGATCATGAGGGAGAATACCTTGACAGTAATTTTGAGGAATTCTTGGTTAAGCATGGGATAGTATCCCAGCTCACAGCGTCTGGAACACCACAACAGAATGGTGTTGCAGAGAGGAAAAATTACTAGACATGATATGGTCTATGTTTATTTACAATTCACTACCTAGTTCGTTATGGGATATGCATTACAAACAACAATGTATATCCTTATTGTAGTTCCATTTAAGTTTGTTCCTAAGACTCCCTTAGAGTTGTGGAGTAGTCTTAAAGCTAGTTTATGATATTTCCGCATACGGGGGGTGTCGAGCACATGTACTGAAGAATAAGACTACAAACTTGGAGCCACGTTCCCAGTGTGCCTATTTCTAGGCTATTCTAAAGAAACTAGGGGTGAGTTCTTCTATAATCTGGAAGATAATAAAGTATTTGTATCGAAAATCATTATATTTCTTGAGGAGGATTATATGAGGAAGTTCAAACGTCGAAGTAAAATGTTACTTGAGGAATTACTTGTTGGTTCGACCAGCATGCTATCATTAACAATAGTTGGCAGAAGTATAGTACATTCGACATCTGAGTGTCAGATCCAAGTATATCAGAATGATCTACCACCTCGACGCAGTGAGAGAATGTTGTATGATAACCTGATTATCTAAGAGTTAGAGAAGCACAAGTTATCACATCCAATGATGGTGTAGATGATCCATTGACCTATCATAGTGCAATAAATTATTTTGATAAAGAGGAATGGCTCAAAGCCATGAACTTGGAGATGAAGTCAATGTACTCCAACTCAATCTGGGAACTTGTAGACCAACTTGATGGGGGTAAAACCCTTAGGTTGTAAGTGGATATACAAGAGAAATAGACGAGCAAAATAGAAGGTACAAACCTTTAAGGCTAGGCTAGTGGCCAAGGGTTATACCCAGAAAGAGGGAGTCAACTATGATGAGACTTTCTTGCCAGTAGCCATTCTCAAAATCATCAACAATCTTCTCTCCATTGCCGCATATTATAACTATGGGATTTGGCAAATGGATGTCAAGACTACATTCTTGAATGTAAATCTTGATGAGTGTATCTATATGGTACAACCACATGGGTTCTTAGCCCAAGGTCAAGAGTAAATGGTTTGCAAGCTGCAAAGGTCCATAAATGGACTCAAGCATACATCTCGATCTTGGAACATAAAATTTGATACCACGATCAACTCTTATGATTTTGAACAGAAGGTCAATGAGCCTTGTGTATACAAGCACGTTATTGACGGTAAGATGGTTTTTCTCATTTTGTACGTCGATGATATTTTACTCATTGGGAATGATGTAAAAATATTATCGGAAGTGAAATCCTGACTAGCTAACTAATTCCAAATGAAAGATTTAGGAGAGGTTAGTTATGTTGTAACATCCCCAATCCAAAGATGTTACCTGCAGGGAATAGGCTGTACAATCCCCCTGAGCCTCTGACTCTCTGTCAACTGCTAATCTTATATCATATATAAACTCATGCATATGACTATTGCCCATCTCATCAATCTAAATGCATAACACTTTTAATATTAAGTACTCAATTTTATTACACGTTACAACTCAGACAGTGGCCAACTATAATGCATTACATATATAATCTTTACTATATAACATTATTATACAAGACTTTTCCTGCCTTTGACTGGACTAAAATTTGACTCTAACTTAAATTGGTGGACCAAATCCCTAGTGACTATCATCAGTATCCATCCTTCCGAGCTCGTTTTCCGGATAAACCTGCAAAACAAAGAAATTGGGAGTCAGGGGTTAGATCGTTTGAACTATCTAAGTGAGTGGACAATTAGAATAAATTAAAATGCTTTTTGAAAACTCCTCGGTTCGAAAACCATATTTATCTGAAATCATCTCTTTTAAAATCTCTTTCTTTATCTGGAAATAATTTTCTTTCTGGAAATTTTTTCTGAAAACTACTTCTGCTCTATAATTCCAGAAACTCTCATAAAACAATTTCTTATGAAAACTCTTTCTTGAAATCATCTTTTCTGTAAGTTTGTCTCTGAAAATCTGGTTCTGAAAAATCTTTATCTAAAATTCTGCTAAAAACCTGACACATGGGGGCGTTACGTATCGCCGTCCCTCATACGCCTAACTAGAGCCAGAAGTGCAAATCCATGATATTGGGGCGTTACATATCGCCGTCCCCAAAGCATGCCACTACTTGTCCCTGAACTAGAGTCTAGGGGCGTTACGTATCGCCGTCCCCCTAGCCTTGAAATCTCGTGGTCTTGGGGCGTTACATATCGTCGTCCCCCAAGCCAAATATCTAGAGCCGAGGGTGCAGATCTATGCTACCCTCCAGACTCTGAATCTAGGATCTTGAGGCATCTGTCATCCCTAGTCCTGAACTACGTGTGAACACAGTATCTGAATTCGTCAATTCCATATCTAAGTCAAGTTACATACTGAGGTGGGTTTTCCCCCATACCTTAAAAATATAAAATCATGCTTTTATAATCAACACTTTTCTAAATCACTTCTCAAAAATATTCTTATTCAAAATATACTTGAAAGTAAACTTGGCTAACGCCCTAAATGTAAAAAAGTAAGTCTGTTATTTAAAACAATATAATAAAGAATCAACTTAAGGAAATAGTGTCAACTCACAGATTTTGGAATCTGGCTGACACATGTTTTTCTTCGTCAAAGAACTTGGGATTCCAGTCGATAAATTTGTGTGCTTAGGAGCTTGAACCTCATAATCCTTTCCTCCAAACTTGCATGAGAATGGAGAACTTCTCTTGAGGGCGTCCTTGCCCTAATTGGCATTTTGGCTTCCAAATGGATGAGTGAATAGTGCTGAATTTATAGACAAAATGAGGCTGATTTTTTTTACTGGGCATGAATGGCTAAGATAGTGCCACCTCGCTAACTTCTAGGTTATTCTCGAAATTACTAAAATAGTTGGAATTAGTGATTTCTTACCCATTTCTGATTCAAATTTAGAAAAATGTCAAACGTGAAAGTTATAGGTCTCGATCTCAATTTCCGACGATATAAAGTTCATAAAAATCGGAGGTCGGATAAAAATGTTATAGCCCAAATACAATGAGCCGTCATGAGGCTAACATCGTACAATTCTATATCAAAATTTTGAATAATTTATCGTTTTCCCCCAAAGTCATTTCATGAATGTATATATGTCCAAACATAATTTATATTATGTGATACTCGTCTCACAATATAATAGTAGTTAAGATTTTTGGTTGTTACATATATACTTGTGATCCAAATTCTTCGGGATCGTAAGAGACGACTGTTAGTTATGTCTCAAGTATCCTATATCGACAACATTCTTGTGCGTTTTGGGATGTAGAATTCCAAGAAAGACAATTTTCCTTTCCAACATGGAATTCATTTGTCAAATGAATAGTCTTCTAAGACACCTCAATGAGTTGAGGAAATGAGACATATTCCATATGCCTTAGCAGTTGGTAGTCTAATGTATGATATGTTATGCACGAGACTGGACATCTGTTTTGCAGTGAGAGTATTTAGTAGTTTCAGTCTAACCCATGATTAGATCATTAGGTGACTGTGAAACACATTCTCAATTATTATAAGAGAAAGAGAAATCATATGCTTGTGTATTCTGGTGAGGATATGATCATCTAGGGATATACAGACTTAGATTTCAAACATATATCGATTCTAGGAAATCAATATCTAGATAAGTGTTTACCCTAGGTGGTGGGGCCATTTTATGGAGGGACATAAAGCAATCTTATATTGCCGACTCCACCATTGAGGCTGAGTATGTAGCAGCTTGCAAAGTAGCTAAGGAATCAGTTTGGCTCTACAAATTATTAGGAGATCTGGAAGTTGTTTCAGATATGGATAAACTACTCACACTTTATTGCGATAATAGTGGTACAGTGGCGAACTCCAAAGAACAAAGAGGCCACAAAAGGGGAAAGCATATAGAGATAAAATATCATCTCATCAGGGAGATAGTGTAGAGATAAGACCTATTTTTCACGAAGACTGCATCCGTAGATAACCTGGATGATCCATTTACGAAGACCTTGTCGGGTAAAGTATTTGAAGAACACCTAGAGGGTCTAGGATTACGTGACATGTCTCATTTGCTCTAGTGCAAGTGGGAGATTGTTGGGAAATATGTCCTAGAGCTTCTTGTAATGTGTAAATGGAACTATTCGTTCGAATAAAAGATGCATTATTCATTTATCAATTATTTTGATTTAAAACGTATATTATTAATTGTCTTGTTTACCCTTAATTACTTATGTGCCTTCAGGCTTAGTGTATGAGTGTTATACACAAGAGGATTTAAGTATGAAGATAGTAATCTAAAATAGTCCATTGAGAGCAAATAAAGCGGGTACTTTGTTTTTGGTTTATCTATAATTACTGTCCATTCTATAAATGTATGGCGACTTTGATCTGGATCGTCCATGTGATGACATGAGAATAGATGCACCTTATATGATGTGGTTATATAGGACTGGACACAGATAGAAATAAATTTCTTATAATATCCATAAATAAAGAAATTAATTTCGATCTACTAGATAGTCATATATGGTTTGATCTGAATTCTTAGTCAGGCTATGTCCTTTGATTTACAAATGTGAGATTGGTGTAGAAATCCTGACCAACAATTACATACTTTGGGGACATGGTTTTTTGTGTAGCTGGGGATATTTTACATAGATATGGAGTTCACTTCTTGCGAGAAGTAGATGAGTATCTTTCTTAAGGGTTGATTTGGTACTTGAACGATTAGAGCACTCAAGTATTTCTATTATGAATAGAAATATTAAATATTCATAATATTTATGAATAAATCGTTCATTAGAAAATCAATGTTACTTAAGGTAAATATAATTAGAGAGGTACAATGGACACTATGACCTAGCTCTTATTATGAGATACCCGTGAAGGGTCAATCCGTATGTAATGTCTTTATCAATGGACACCGACGTAGTTCGGCTTATATAATATATCTACGGCAATGAGAGTGCAACTTTGGATTTTTAGTGAAATAACCTAAAGTTAATAATTTGGAATATTTAATTAAAGAGTTTAATTAATATTTCAGGATTATTGGAGCTCAGAACTGTAGGTCCATTCGGTCCCTATGCTAACTCAATATACTGTAGCAAATTAAATATAATTAGATAGTCCAATTATAAACTCACATATATTATGATTATTAATATGATTAATAATACATTGGTCACACTTAAAACTATATATTAATTTTAATATATAGTTTTCATAATAAATGATTATATGATAATTATTTATTTTAAATTTTGTTATTAGATTATACTGTACATTTTAATGAAGATTTTGAATTATTGGATTTCTAACATATGTTTTGAAAACTCTTGATTTGGAATGGAAGTTATATTTTTTATTTAGTAAAATGTTAAATGTCATTATGATAACATTTATCATCAAATTATTTTGGTGTTACAATTTCCCTAAGGAGGCCAAAACATGCAAGGGTTTTGGAGTTGTTTTTGTAATTTTATTGCAAACTTGATAACTCTAAACCCTAATTATAAAAGAAAATAATATTTTTCTTTAGGGAATCTCATTCCCTCAACCGTATCCACTATTGCCTTTTGTTTTTCTCTTGAGAAGTTGAAGAACAAAAGTTGTATAAAAATTTTGTGTTACATATTTTTTTTTTTATCTCTGAATTATTTAGAGAATTGTATTGTGAGTATAGCTCACTCTATCCTTTGTTAGTTTAAGATGTAGCATGGAAGACTTTTTTGAACAAAAAAAAAATTTCTTCAATTTTTCTTTCTTCTTACATTCGGCAGTGAACATACAAAATGGCTCATTGCCGCTCCTAAAAATAATATTTGGGGCTTGGTTTGTGTTGGGTTTTTGGTGCAATAATTTTTGGATCATTAGGGGCTGTAATAAGAGTATTTTGGGACTGTTTTAGAGAAGTAATTCAGATCTGAACTGTTGCCCAAAAATTGATAAAAATAGTGTAGTTTCGGTATATGCAGTGTGCGATTTCGGGTCGTAACGTCGCTGCTGTAGAGGGGCTGTTTGGGGGTTATTTTAGTGTTGTTAAAAACATTAAAAATAACACAAAATAGTGGCTAAAGGAGCTGGACAGTTTCAACAATAAGGAGGGAAGATCAGAAAAGTTTTCAAGTCGATCCCGGTGCCTAGCACGCTTCGGCTGTGAGGGAAATCATTTCCTACATAGTTAACTGGCCCTTTTAGGTTTTCCAGTCAAATATTTTATTTGCTCACTTATCTCTAAATTTTTCCTAAACTGTTTACTGAT
>SKCR01048612.1:0-40055 GCA_019454045.1 Zanthoxylum bungeanum
CCGACGACCGTATTTACTGCCAAAATATCTGGAGATATCTTGGGTCGCTTCCTGAAGATTCACCTATGATATTTGATTCGGACTTAATTAATCTTGGATTAATTGCGGAGAAACTTTATCTTGGATAAAGTGCATAATTTAGAGAGAGAACGATTAATTTGGAATTAATCGATAAAATTATTGTATTCGATATAATAATCGAAATTCGATTTCGACGCGAATTAAAATTAGATTTTAATTCGGGCATACGAGTAATTTAGAATTAATTCGTTAGCGACGTAAATAATAATTTCGCCAGGCGCATTATTTATTTAAATTCGGTTTAATTAACGTCGCGACGTAAGCTCGGTATTTCGGAAATATCGAACCCGAACGCGTGAGTGGACGTGGGCCCACTTTAATTGGGAACGTGTGGGGCCCACATGACACTTGTCATTATATGCATTATTTAATTGATAAGGCATTGCATGGTGATAGTGTGCATTACACTCAAATGTTTTGCATGGAGTTTGAGTGTTTGACACTCTAAGCCATTGCATGGTTGTGTCATAGATTTATTATTAATTTAATAAAATTATGGCATAAATAAAATTGATTTTTTGGTAAAACAAAAAAAAATCAATTACACAAAACTCTTTCTCTCTCAAATTTCTTCACATTGCCGTGAACTCCATGGAAGGAAAAGGAAGATTTGATCTTCTATTCTCCATTTTTGCTAGCACAAGCAAGGGATCAAAAGAGGTGATAGGGAAACCATCAAAGAGCTGGAATACAAAAGCTTGGAGCTTCAAGTCTTCTTCCTCCTCTTGGCCGAATCTTCCAACACTTGGAGCTTCCACCATTTGATCATCTTCTTCATCACATAGCTTTGTAAGTATGATTCCGCCATGCTTCAAGTCTTTTATATATATTCATTTATGTATTTCATATGTTTAATCTTTGTTTGGGACATATTATAGTAACCAACAGGCCTAAGCTCGGAGTTAAGCAAATATTAAACCGTGATCTTTGGAAGATTCATGTGATGATAACTTTAGTGCTTAATCCATTTACTTACAGAATAAACTCCTTAATTTATTTATCAGAACTAAGGGTTAGATCCTAAAAGTATGATATTGAAATTAAAGGATCTTCATATATCTATTCATAGATTTTAGAAGTATTAAATTGCAATAATAAACTCTTGGAGAGTTAAAGACTATTCTCAAGCAGACAAAGTCAAAATTTGCAATAGGCAAGTAGCGCAAGGAGCACCTTACTTCGATATTCTAGATGGCCAAGGCTTGGCCAAAGGCTTCTGGGATATGAAAATGGGCAAAGGAAAAATCATTATAATCTTCTGGGAAGATAAACGACATATCCTAAAATGTCTGTCTTAAATTGTGGCAAACGGGATCGCGGAAGCGTGACTGCCGTTTGGACAAAGCAGACACGAAGGAATTGAAGACGACCAAGGCTCTGACTTCAAATATTTTTTTCATAATTATTTTGACTACTAGTATTAAAATTGGATTTTAAATACTTAGTATGGTACATAAATATATATACTGATGTTCAGAATTTGCTATGAGGAGGATACTGACTTCAGATTGAGATTAATCTGCGACTTGGAGACGGGACGAAAGTCGCTGTTTTAACCGTAGATACCTAATTTAGGAACTACCCTTTGAGTGTGTACTTAAATTAGGAAACTGTTATAATGTAACTAGTTTGACTAGAAACATTATCTCCATATCAGTGTTTAATCTGTTGCGGATTAACCTTTATATTCTAGAACACTAAAGTGTTTCATTATATAAAGATGATATTAAGATAAACACATTAGATGTGAATAACATCATTTATATTTTGAATATAAATAAATCTCAAACATATAATATAACAAACTAACAGCTCAAACAGATTTCATCAGAAAAACATATTGTGGCATTGTTGTCTGGGACACAATTAAACAAGACTCGTATATCCACACTTTTGAAAGTGGGTACTCGGACTAATTTGATTCCAATCAAATAAAGTCTATTAATCTAGTTTATTGGGCAAAGTGCCTAAAACACTATTTAATCGGTAAAAGTGTGTATGCCACCAATCTGTTAGCCCTAGTCATAGTGAAGCAAGTGGGCCCATGTCTAGCTAGGCTAGAGGTGGATATGTATATTTTGTGACCTTTATGGTTCTGGCATCGCGTTGTGGTTACGTGTTTCTTTTGAAACACAAATCGGAAACTTTTATAGTTTCGACACGAAATAGTCAAACAGATCGGCTAAAGTATTAAACCGTCACGGTAAGACCGTAATGGAAAATACTTAAGCAATAAGTTTCTAATATACTTGAAAGATTATAGTATTCTTTCAATGAGGACTCCTCCCGGAACACGTCAGTTTGACGGTTTGTCCGAACTGAGTACCCGAATTTTGTTAGACATGATAAGGTTAATCACGACTTGCTCTGAGCTACCATTTCCTTCAACGGATACGCATTAACAGTGCTAAACTTATTTAGAATAAGGTTCCATTAAAATCTGTTAGAGAGATTTCATATTAGATATGAATAGGAAAGAAACCAGGTTTCTCATTCCTAAACATTTGGGTATGCTAGTCATAAGTTTGGATGATACCAAACTAGAACCCAAATTGGATAAGTGCCAATTGTAGGTTATCCAAGGGAAACCATAAGTATAGTACTTATACAACTCACAAGAGAACTATTTAATTGTTGCTCACCATGCGGTTTTCCTAAGAGGAATACCTACATGCAGTGGTAAGTGGGAGGATAGTAAAACTCGATGAAAATCAGAGTAATACTATTCAAGGCACCGATTCCTAATGGAACACAGATAGTTCATCAAGGATGAAACTATACCATTAATCTTCGAATACACAAGAACCGCATATGTCAGAGAGATTCAGAAAACAACCTGGGGTATGGGTTTCTGATCTCACCTCATAAAGATGTCAATCTTATTGAGGAACACCAACTGACTACGTATGAGAAAGTGATACAAGGTATCGACTCCCTAATTATGGCAAAGTGCCATGATATCCAAAATGGATTCCATGTAAATCAACAAGTTTTGATACTAGTTGATGTACCGCAAGGCATTGTACCTATTGGTACTATATAAGTCTTCAATGAGGACATACATAGAAGGCAAAAAACCAACGTATTAAGCTAGGCTTTTAACGGAAAGGTATCGTTATCAACATTGTGTCGATTACGACGAAACCTTTTACCTGTTGCCACGGTAAATCCATTTGGATAATGCTTGCTGATGCTGCATGTTTCATTTATGAAATATGGCAGCTATAATGCCAAAACTGCTTTCCTTAACGGAAACCTTTTGGAGGATGTTTAAAACATCCTGTCGGTTTTGTCGTACCAAAACTAGCAAACAAGGTTTGCAGGTTATTCGATCCATGTTTGGATTGATGCAAGCATTAGGTTCTTGGAATTTTCGTTTTGATGTAATCATAATGGTTTATGATTTAATTCAAAACGAAAATGATTCTTGTGTATACAAAGAGGTTAGTGGGAGCGCACTGACAGTGGTTGTCCTATAAAATAATGATAATATGTCATTTCTTGGAAATGATATTCCCATAATAACAATCGGTGAAATCTTGGCTTTCGAGAAAACTCTTCGAGAACTCGTACATTGAAAAATGTACGCTACCTGGTGTCTCATATGCTTTGAGAATATGGATTCACAATCAGGCCAATCCAAGTGATAGTCACTGGATTAAAGTTAAGAACATCCATTAATATCTTAGAGATCTAAGGATGTTGTCTTATACTATGGAGAATGAGAACTTGAAGTGACTGGGATCACTACTGCAAGTTTCCTAACCGATATAAACGACTACAAGTCGCATACGGTACTATAAAGTTTGAATAACAGAACAGTGAGCTGGAAATCATCCAAACAAGATACTGTTACCGAATAAACAACAAATGCGGGTTATTACTGCAACTGAGGCAGCAATAGAAGCCTTATGGGTCGATAATAAATCTAATTAGATTAGATATAGTTCTTTTAGCAGCTGAGCTAGGCTACAGCACAGCTGTAGGCACTGCATTTTTGCATGTAAGTCCCGATGATGAGTCTCGTATGGAGACACTACCTCTTTGATTGTGAAAGCCGCGGGAAACGGACTTCGGAATGGGAAAGTTGGAAATTAGCATTCGGACGGATTTAACTCGCTTGTTTCGCTTCGGGTTCGCTTGTTGGACCTCTGTTTTAAAACACACCAAGCTCAATCCAAAATAATTAAAACATTTAAAATACATGTCACAAATTAAAACCGATTAAATTGAAATTAAATACAAATTAAAACCCATTAAATTAATCTAACAAATTAAATAATTAAAACCTTTAAAATACATGTCACAATTTAAATTAAATTATAATCAAACTAAATACACGTATAAATTAATTGATTTTGTTTCCTATTAAAGCCATGCATAACCCTAATTCCCCTACCCTCTCACTATAAAAATAACACAAACTAAACCCTAAGACGGGCTGGCTCATTATCACGGCAAAGACACTAACCGAAACCCTAAAATACTTTTCTCTTCCTCTCTCTCCTGCCCCCACGCTCAGCTCTCTCTCATCTCCTTCACGCAGTAAGCAACACTCACCCCTGACAAATAAAACACACTCACAGCCGGCATACCCCTTCACGCATCAACACGCCACTTAGCCACATGCACACACCTTCACGTATCAACACGCCACATAGCCTACCTTCATCTTGCCTTTGCATCACCCCACTCACGCCATCTACACTCACCAGCCTCTTTTACGTGTTAGCCTTCAGCACACCCACACTTCACAGCCCCACGCCATATAGCACCCTCAACACAACACGTCCTCAGTGCCCCCCTTCATGCATCACCCTTCAACACGTCAACATCCTCTTGCCCCTTTGCTCCACTCAGCCAATTCACTTCATCATCCCCCCTGATCACGTAACAACACTCACTCCATACACAATTCACGCAATCTGCCGTTACCTTCAACGTGACAAACCCTTCACAAAAGCCAAATTAAGGACACATCAAGAGCCCCTCAACGTGAAGTCTCATTGCCACAAACACTCGCCACCTACCTTCACGCATATAGACCACACCGCACAACAACCACAACCTTCCCTTCCCACAGCCGCGCACACCTGCCCACTACCCTCCGACAATTCCGCACCTGAACAGTCCACGCAAACTGCCTTCCTACACGTATAAATTGCCAAGAATCTGCTCCAGAAAAGTCCCCAAATTAACTTAAAACAGCCCCTCAAACCCTTAAAACAGTGACACAAAATATAACAAAAACAGCAGCGAAACAGAGTAAAAAACAGCAGCCCGAACAGTAAAACAGCGAGGAAAGACGTTGAGTTAGTGAACCGAAAGAGTTGCGGATCATTCACCCTTCCAACGGACGTGTAACGCCCTTTCGTGAGACAACAAAAGAGGTTAGACCTGAGGGCACCCTTTTTATTTATTATCTTTCGTTTATTTTGTTTATTTTAAAAATATTATCGCATGAGAGTCATTTGAAGCATGATGTGATTGTTGGATGAGCGGAATATGTGTTCCCTTTTGTGGTATATAGGATGGAAACCCGGACATAAATTCCATAGCCGAATCCGAATGGACGGTAGTGTGGTTTGTACTCGGGATACAACGCCACGTACCACTTAAGAGACACGTATTTCATCTCATCCAACTTGTGTTTGAGCATGTTATAGTTCGTAGGTTATTATTTGTTAGTAAAGCATGATTTAGCTTAGTTTGTTTTTTATTTCAAAGGATGATTATGTTATTTTATACATGGTATTTTGTTAGTTTAGTTTATGATTATGTTTAAATAGTTATTTGTTTATTTTGGTTTAATGGCTCAATGTGCTCATTGTGTGATATTGCGTGTTTGCCATTTAAAGACTTATTTTCAAGCATGCAAACTTAGATTAGGAGTTATTTTGATGAATGCATACTAGACGTAGATTACCCTTGAGCATGAATGTTGAATAGATTCGGTTAGTTTATTGCACAAATCATATCATATCAAGTGACATAAGTAAGGGACCATTCCGAACCGAACGGTTTGAGGTCTTCCCTTGTGAGGGGTGAGTGCGGCCTTAAATCTTTTTCCCAGTTCAGACCGGGTGGCGACTCCATGTTATTTCTCCGGTTTAGTTCCTCCGCGGACTATTCCGTACTCCCAACTAGGCCGCGAGCCTAGGATAGTGTCATCAAGTTTCTGTGTCCTACAGTCTGGCGACTCCACTGGGGATAGAGAATCGGCCCCGAAATAATGTCTTGTAATGTTTGGATTTGTGCTTTAATTAACAGTGTCTATAGTGGGTTAATGGGTTTAGTTAAAGGCATTTTCAGTGAGAGCCTTTGTTCGCACTCCCGTAAACCCACATGTGTACCTTAGTCGTAGAACTAGTAGAAATTATTATTTTTTATGTTGATGTTTGTTTTTGGACCGTTGTCATTTGGTTGGACTTGTTGTCATGAGGTATGTGCGCCATTTAAACTGGGACGAGTCTGTGCTTTATGGCAATCGGGCCAAAATTTTCTAAAATGTTGATGGGCTAACTAGTGTAAAATTATTATGAGCTTATATATTACATGCATCGCACGCATCTCATGCATCTCATGCATACATGCATCATGTTAACCCTCGCGTCTTAAAAGCCATCATAGATATCCGTTGGGTTAGGAAAAAGAAGACTTTTCAAATAAGAGTTTAGCAAACATGGATATCGTGGAAGAGGAAACCGAGGAACAGAGAACCATACGACAAGGATAGAAAGTCCATTGGGGGGTGTTGGACAAAATGACCCATAGCGTCACTATTTGCACAGATCATTGTGTTGTTGTAGCAAATTAACTATGTGACAAGGAAATTGCACTCTCATCATTTGTGATTAGATCACCATAGATATATAAATGAAGAGAGGTCCCTATGATTAGTTCCTGGATTGAGAATGATATGAGACAGTATCAGTCCCCGAAGGATTAATCATTAAATATCCCTAGCCGGAGTATTATCGAGACTGGACATCGATAATACGGAATAGGCTAGTATTGCACTTGTGTGCGTTGTGAGGGCACAACGACATAGTTCTCATATATATAAGTATGGATACTTATGCAAGTGCGATAGGAGGTCGTGTTTCACCGATGGTACGGGAAACAGCTTCGCTCTGGATAGACCTTCGGAATCCCATTGGTATTATGACTATGTGTCTATGGGAGGCCGAAATCAAGGTAGGTGTGTAAAGTCTTAACCTGAGACTTACATCACTAATACTTACGATAATCGATAGACTTTGGTCTTGGTGGTACAGGGCTTTAACCGGTTCTGCGTACACCACTTTGGTTTATCAGAGAGTCGTAGTGTATTGGGTGTGATGTCAAGACGGAAGTATCACTTCAGTCATAGTGGAGATGATGTCACGCAGGATACGGTATTAGTGCTCTTAAGTGTTGCGCAACCATCGAGATATTATGACTAGGTCATGCATATCCGATTATAGAGACTAGTTACCAGACATCCGACATGTGCTTCGGACGGAGCAGACACTTATCCAGCCCCAGCCCTAGCACGTGACTATCCGATACTGGGCCGATATGCACAATACTACGGTATACAACGCTTGATACAGATCTATATATATTCCTGTAAGAATATTTCTGGAGAATTGGGTAGGCATGGCGCTTTGCTAGAAGCCAACCTTGTCTTGTAAATCGGTATAAACGTAGTACGAGGTACTTACGTGTTCGGATAGTCTGACGACCGTATTTACTGCCAACATATCCGGAGTGTTGGTTTCTATTATATGTCCCAAGGAAAGATTAAGCATTTAAATACAACAATGAATATATATATTAAAAGATGAAGTATGGCGGAATCATACTCACAAAGAACGGAATGCGGATGCGTTGATGAAACAAAAATTTTCTCCTTTGTGCAGTGAGGGTTTCGGCCAAACAGAAAAGAGAAGCTCCAAGCAATTTTTGATCCTTCCAAGCTCTAAGATTAGTTTCCCATAACACCTTTGTATGATCCTTTGATGGTGCTAGCCTTGTGTGTGTTTATGTTCCAAAAAAACACAATTCTTCAAGTTTTTGCAACAAAAACAGAAAAGTGGAGAGGGCTGTGAAACTTCACAGTTTCGGTCAAGAGGAAAGAGAGGAGAGAGAGGATTTGATTTCAAAAATCAATTTATATTTATGCCATAATATTATTAAATTAATAATAAACTTATGACACAAATCATGCAATGGCTTAGAGTGTCAAACACTCAATTTCCATGCAAAACCATTGAGTGCATTGTACACTATCTCCATGCAATGCATCACAATTAAATAATGCATAATATGACATGTGTCATGTGGGCCCCACACGTTTCCAAATGAAAGTGGGCCACGTGCACTCACGCGTTCGGTGTTCGATATTTCTAAATACGAACTTGTTACGATAATAAATCGAATTTAAATAAATGATTGCGCCTAGCGAAATTATTATTTACGTCGCTAACGAATTAATTCTAAATTAACTCGTTTGCCCGAATTAAAATCTAATTTTAATTTCGCGTCGAAATCGAATTTCGATTATTATATCGAATATAATAATTTTATGATTAATTCCAAATAATCGTTCTCTCTGTATTTATAGTACTTTATCCAAGATAAAGTCTCTCCGTAATTAATCCAAGATTAATCGAGTTTGAATCATACGTCATTGGTGAATCTTCGGGAAGCGACCCAAGAGATCTCCGGATATGTTGGCAGTAAATACGGTCGTCGGATAATCCGAACACGTACGTACCTCGTACTACGTTTTTACCGATTCACAAGACAAGGTTGGCTTCTAGCAAAGCGCCATGCCTACCCAATTCTCCAGAAATATTCTTATAGGAATATCAGATCTATATCAAGCGTAGTATACCGTAGTATTGCGTAAATCGATCCAGTATCGGACGATCACATGTTAGGCCTGGGGCTGGAAATGTGTCTGCCCCGTACGAAACATATATCGGACATCAAGCAACTAGTCTCTTTAAATCGGACAATCCTGACCTGGTCATATTGTCCCGACGGTTGCAACCTTTTATAGAGTACTAGTTCTGTGTCCTGCGTGATCATCACCTCCATATGTCTGAAGTGATACTTCCATCTCGACATCACATCCAGTACACTACGATTCTCGATAAACCCAGAAGAGGTGTACACAGAACCGGTTAAGGTCCCCAACCACCAAAACCAAAGTTTACCGATTGTCGCAAGTACCAGCGATGTAAGTCTCAGGTTAAGACCATATACACCTACCCTGATGCGGCCTCCCATAGACACGCAGACATACTACCAATGGGATTCCGGGGGGTCTATCCAGAGCGAAGCTGTTTTCCGTACCATCGGTAAAACACAACCTCCTATCGCACTTGCATAAGTATCCAATACTTAAATATATGAGAACTATGCCGTTGTGCCCTCACAACGTGCACAAGCGCAATACTAGTCTATTCCGCATTATCGATGTCCGATCTCGATAATACTCCGACTAGGGATATTTAATGATTAAACCTTTATGGATTGATACTGTCTCATATCATCTCAATCCGGTATTAATCATATGGACTTTCGCCATTTATATATCAAAGTAAATAATATTACAAAACGGCAAAAGGCAATTTCATTATCACATAGTTAATTTTGTACAATAATACAATATCATTTACAAACAGTGACGCTATGGGACATAATGTCTAACAATCTCCCACTTGGCCTATAGCCAGTCACTCAAGCATCTAATACCCAAACTATGTATGTGTCGTTCAAAAACTTGCTGAAGAACAGCCTTCGTCAGCGGATCTGCAATGTTGTCATCTGATGTGACCTTCTCGACCTTTACATCGCCACGATGTATAATCTCCCGAATCAGATGGTAACGTCGAAGAACATGCTTGGACCGTTGATGAGACCTTGGTTCCTTAGCCTGTGCTATAGCCCCGTTATTGTCACAATACAATGGAACGGGCTCAGCTGCTAACGGAACTACTCCTAATCCGATTAGGAACTTTCGGATCCAAACTGCCTCCTTTGCTGCTTCAGATGCAGCGATTGTACTCCGCTTCTGTTGTTGAATCGGCAACAGTATCTTGCTTGGAAGATTTCCAGCTCACTGCTCCGTTATTCAAACAAAAAATGTACCCGGATTGCGACTTGTAGTCATCCTTGTCGGTTTGGAAACTTGCATCGGTATACCCAGATACCGCAAGTTCTCCACCTCCATAAATTAAGAAAGCATCCTTAGTTCGTTTAAGATACTTAAGGATATTCTTAACTGCTATCCAGTGACCTTCACCTGGATCGGCCTGATAGCGACTGCACATGCTCAAAGCATATGAGACATCAGGTCGTGTACATATCATGGCATACATGATCGATCCGACTGCCGAGGCGAACGGTATCCGACTCATGTTGTCTCTCTCTTCCTGAGTCTTAGGACACATGTCCTTAGACAGAGAGGTACCACGTACCATTGGAACCAATCCCCTCTTGGATTGTTCCATGTTGAATCGCTTCAACACTTTATCAATGTATGTACTCTGGGAGAGTCCAAGCAGCTTTCTAGATCTATCCCGGTAGATCTTTATTCCAAGAATAAAGGCTGCTTCTCCCAGATCTTTCATGGAGAATTTTAATGAAAGCCAAGCTTTCACCGACGTTAGCATGGGAATGTCATTGCCTATAAGCAATACGTCGTCGACATAAAGACAATAAAAGTAAGTGCTCTCCCACTAACCTTCTTGTATACACAAGGATCATCTGCGTTTTGCACGAAATCATATTCTTTTATGATCTCATCAAAACGCTGATTCCATGACCGTGATGCTTGCTTCAATCCATAAATGGATCGATTTAACTTACAAACCTTGTTTGCAAGTCTAGGTACGATAAAACCGTCAGGCTGTTGCATATAAACATCCTCCAAAAGGTTTCCGTTAAGGAAAGCGGTTTTTACGTCCATCTGCCATATCTCGTAATCGAAATATGCAGCTATTGCAAGCATTATCCGAATGGATTTAATCATGGCAACGGGTGAGAAGGTTTCGTCATAATCAATACCATATTGTTGACGATACCCCTTCGCTACAAGCCTAGCTTTGTACGTTTGTACGTTGCCATCCATGTCGGTCTTCTTCTTGAAGATCCATCTGCATCCAATAGGCTTTACGCCTTCTGGTGCATCAACCAGTGTCCAAACTTGGTTGGCGTACATGGAATCCATCTCGGACTTCATGGCTTCTTGCCATAAAGCGGAATCGATATTTTGTATCGCTTCCTCATACGTAGCCGGCTCAATATCCTCAATAAGATTAATATCTACATGAGGTGAGATCAGGAACCCATACCTCTCAGGTACTGTTCTGACTCTCTCCGACCTACGCGGTCCTTGTGTATGTGAAGTTTGTGGTACAGACTCATCCCGGACGGTCTGTTCTTGTTCCGTCGTTGATTCATTGCCAGGAACAGTATCACTACGATCTTCATCGAGTTCTACTTTCCTCCCACTTACCACTGCATTTATAAAATCCTTCTCAAGAAAAAAATGCTTGTAGAGCAACAAATACTTTGTTCTCTTGTGGGTGATAGAAGTAATATCCTTTGGTTTCCCTAGGATATCCTACGAAAAGGCATTTATCAGATTTGGGTTCAAGTTTGGTACCTTCCAAACGTTTAACATATGCCCAGCATCCCCAAATCTTCAGGAAAGAGAAACCTGGTTTCCTTCCTGTCCATATCTCATATGGAGTCTGTTCAACAGACTTCGACGGTACCTTATTTAAAATAAGTATAGCACTGTTTAATGCGTATCCCCAGAAGGATATTGGTAGCTCAGTGCGACTCATCATTGACCTCACCATGTCTAACAAGGTGCGGTTTCTCCGTTCGGACACACCGTTTAATTGCGGTGTTCCAGGAGGAGTCCACTGTGAAAGAATACCATATTCTTTCAAGTAATCTTGAAACTCATAACTTAAGTATTCGCCACCACGGTCTGACCGTAATGTCTTAATACTCTTCCCTGTTGTTTCTCCACTTCGTGTCGAAACTCTTTGAATTTCTCAAAAGTTTCCGACTTGTGTCTCATAAGATACACATAACCGTAACGAGATGCATCATCTGTGAAGGTTACGAAGTAGTGAAATCCACCTCTAGCCTGGCTAGACATGGGCCCGCATACGTCAGTATGAACGAGAGCCAACAATTCTGTGGCACGTTCACCTTTACCGCTAAAAGGTGATTTAGGCATTTTGCCTAAAAGACAAGATTCGCAGACGTCATATGAATTGGGATCAAATTCGTCCAAGTACCCACTCTTCGAAAGTGTGGATATGCGAGTCTTGTTGATGTGTCCTAGACGACAATGCCACATATAAGCTTCATCTTTTAGATTACTCCTTTTGAGCCTTTTGTTTGTCATTTTAGGAGATTCATTTATATTCAAAATATAAAGACCGTTATTTGCAACAGCTGTGCAAATTTCTGCATCATTTTTATATAAATAACACCCAGTGTTTCTAAATACAAAAGTGTAACCCTGCTGGGTTAACAAGGATACAGATATAATATTCCTAGTTAAACTAGGTACAAAATAACAGTTCAAAAGTTTAAGTACATGCCCTGAGGGCAGTTCTAAAACAAAAGTCCCTACGGCCAAAACAGCAACTGGTGTTCCGTTTCCGACCCGTAGATCCATCTCCCCCGATGCCAGCACCCTGCTATCCTGCAGATCCTGCACATCAGTACAAATATGAGCACCACAACCAGAATCAAAAATCCAATTTTTAAAACTAGAAGTATTCATATTTATCTCAATAACAAACATACCAGAGGCGATAGCCTTGCCAGCCTTGATATCCTCCTCTGCCCTTTGCCCATTCGGCAGTCACGTTTCCAGTGACCCCTCTTGCCGCAGTTGAGGCAGATGTCGCGAGAGATTTGTCCTTTGGCTTCCTAGAAGCCACTGTCAACTTGCCATTGCCCTTGTTCTTGAACTTCTTCTTCCTCGCACCTCCAATTGCCTTGGGCCCAGCCCTTGGCGCATGAGAGGTCGATGCATAATGCGCCTCGCGCTTGCTCCCCTTTAGGAGTTCCTTTTCGGACTCCTTCAGCACGGACAACAACTCTCCAAGAGTGTCGTCAGTGTCCATCAACTTATAGTTGATGATGATTTGTTTCCAAGTATCGGGTAGCGATTGTAATAGCATATCAATCGTCAACTCTGCCTCCAAGACAATGCCCATCTTGGCTAACTCATCTATGTCAGCGATCATTTGAGTCCCGTGGGCCTCAACTGATGCGCCGTCTGTCATCCGGGAGCGGAAGAGTTTCCTTACTAGCTCGTACCTCTCCATCCGCTTGTTGGTGCGGTGGAGATCACGCAATCTTGCCATCATGTTATAGGGATCCAAGTCCCTGTTCTGGCGTCTGAAATGCTGGGTCATTGCAGCTAGCATAACTGACTGAGCTTGGTCACAATCGTCACTATGAGTCTTCCATAACTCTAGCTCCAGTGGCTCAGTGGGTTTAGGCGGGAGAGGTCTCTGAATAGTATACAGCACCCTCTCAGCCCCAAGCACTATCTTGAGGTTCATTTCCCAGTCGGCAAAGTTTGTCCCTTTGAAGACATTATCGCCCATGATTATGTCGCGGACATTACCCTTGCCAGTCATCTTGACAACTATAGTCCAACTATAAAGTCAACGATGTTATGGGTACAGTCAAACTGTTACAAGCAAAATAACAATATATTAGTCCAACTAATTATTAAAATATTGACGAAATAATTTTGAAAGACGCGTAAGGCTAAGTATCTGAACGAAATTGCAAATTCAATAATAGCCTCCCACTATTTTCTTCAAGTCTCTAACCCTCTGTGGAGAACTCGGGAAATCGCATTTCCTAGTGGGCTAGGATCCCGTTAAATAACACACAACCTTGACTTTGGCCAATAAAAGCTGTATGCTATTTAACTTAGGTAGATCTCTATGATCAATTGGATCTCATCCAATTCCTAGATCCGGTTAGGTGGACATCCAAGTCCGAAACATATGTATAATGTCAATGTATCCATTACATTTTCCTAACCATATCCTCCGAATCATCTAGGCCTTGGCTTTGGCCAAAAACAAACCTAATGATTCCAGTTAAGCGGGACCCATTGACGAGGAAAGTTTCGTAATCAATGTCATTGGACAAAAAGTGATCTTGACTTTGGCCAATAAAAATCACGATTTGGACAAGACACCGATATGCAACAAAACTCTCATGATTCAAGTACATCCTTGATTGACAAAGGTCTTGACTTTGGCCAAACAAACCAATGCCAACTTCGGATCTTGAACAAGAATCATTCAATGGAAGGATATTTGCTTAATATAAATTGAGGGATTTTCGCGTAATTGGCAACCAATTTATTTATCTTTGTTAGGTCTCATCATCATACACCCTTAAGCATGCTTCTAAAACATCATAAAGCGCGTAAAGTAAATTAATAGTGATATGCGGATGGATATATAAACAATTTGTTCCTAGAACAAATCACTCCCTTTCCTCTCCCTGCTAGCACTATTCTACTTCTACCCATTTTCATAATACAATAAGAGAAACCTCATTTACATTGAGGGGAATTAGGTGAGAAGAGAATACAAAGAGATAAAGAGATAAGGCTGGACACGCAGGTCCAATTTATAAATTCCAAATTTACAATAATTTCTAAAATTACCCTTCCCTTCTAATATCCATCCGATATACACTATTCATTCATCACATACATATTATTCAAACAAGACATGCTTTTTACAACCAATCTAATCCAATTAATTAGTCTATGTTTAAGTGATCATCCAATGTTCAAACAACGGTTTGATTTTGCGCGAGTCCAACTCGATTGAGAATAAGTACATAAGGTACGAATTCGCGAATTATATCGAACTACTTATTAAATCTAATTTAATTCGTATTCAATACTAATTCAATTATTTAATTCCAAATTAAATGTTTACACTTTTAATGTGCTTTAAAGACTTAGATTCTAAATCTAATCCTATTGGGTCTCAAAGCCCAACTAACATCCAATGTTTAATTTAATTCAAGTCAAATGGGCTTTCAATTGATTTATTAAGGCTTGGGCTTTGGTCAATGTGGGTCAAACCCAATTACCAAGCCCAAATAAGGAATCACCCTTAAATGCCATAAAACCAATTTTAAGCCCATAAGGCCCAATTAAATTTTTAAAGCCCATTATATTATATTTGGACTTAATGGAGTGATTTAGGCCCAAATTGGATCCAATCCTTTTGGCCCAAATCTACTTGGTCCACCCAAGCCCATTATGCCCAAATACAATATTAAAAGCCCAATTCACCAATTAAGCCCATTAATTAAATTTTAATATTCCAAACATTAAAGTCCAATTAATTAAAGTGTAAAACCAAGATTAATATATTAAACCAAATATTTCAAAAATACCCATTTAATTTATAATCATCTATTTTTCAAAATAAATGTCCAACATTAATTTTAACAAAAAATCAACTCATTTACATGTCCATTAACATTCGGCCAAGGTGAGTTTTTTGTGTCGATTTGTTTTTCAATCCGATTGAATTACTAATCTACGTCCCGTATACGTTCTAAGTCATCCAATGATCTTAAACACAAAAAATTCCAATCCACTCCAAGTGCAAACACATTCGGCCAAGGCATGAATTTGGGGAAAAAATCATCCAATGCATTTTTCATAAAATTGATTTCATATTATGTCATTTTACATACATATAAGCATACTCATTCATCAAATTTCACAAGAACATGCTTCAATCAATTTTACCCAAATTTTAACCTAAAGTATTTCATGCTTAACCATGGCTCCATGATACCATTGTTGGTTTCTATTATATGTCCCAAGGAAAGATTAAGCATTTAAATACAACAATGAATATATATATTAAAAGATGAAGTATGGCGGAATCATACTCACAAAGAACGGAATGTGGATGCGTTGATGAAACAAAAATTTTCTCCTTGTGCAGTGAAGTGAGGGTTTCGGCCAAACAGAAAAGAGAAGCTCCAAGCTTTTTGATCCTTCCAAGCTCAAGATTAGTTTCCCATAACACCTTTGTATGATCCCTTGATGGTGCTAGCCTTGTGTGTGATTTTATGTTCCAAACAAAACACAATTCTTCAAGTTTTTGCAACAAAAACAGAAAAGTGGAGAGGGCTGTGAAACTTCACAGTTTCGGTCAAGAGGAAAGAGAGGAGAGGAGGGATTGATTTCAAAAATCAATTTATATTTATGCCATAATATTATTAAATTAATAATAAACTTATGACACAAATCATGCAATGGCTTAGAGTGTCAAACACTCAATTTCCATGCAAAACCATTGAGTGCATTGTACACTATCTCCATGCAATGCATCACAATTAAATAATGCATAATATGACATGTGTCATGTGGGCCCCACACGTTCCAAATGAAAGTGGGCCCACGTGCACTCACGCGTTCGGGTTCGATATTTCCGAAATACCGAACTTACGTCGCGACGTTAATTAAATCGAATTTAAATAAATGATTGCGCCTAGCGAAATTATTATTTACGTCGCTAACGAATTAATTCTAAATTAACTCGTTTGCCCGAATTAAAATCTAATTTTAATTTCGCGTCGAAATCGAATTTCGATTATTATATCGAATATAATAATTTTACGATTAATTCCAAATTAATCGTTCTCTCTCTATTTATAGTACTTTATCCAAGATAAAGTCTCTCCGTAATTAATCCAAGATTAATCGAGTTTGAATCATACGTCATTGGTGAATCTTCGGGAAGGAAGCGACCCAGAGATCTCCGGATATGTTGGCAGTAAATACGGTCGTCGGATAATCCGAACACGTACGTACCTCGTACTACGTTTTTACCGATTCACAAGACAAGGTTGGCTTCTAGCAAAGCGCCATGCCTACCCAATTCTCCAGAAATATTCTTATAGGAATATCAGATCTATATCAAGCGTAGTATACCGTAGTATTGCGTACATCGATCCAGTATCGGACGATCACATGTTAGGCCTGGGGCTGGAAATGTGTCTGCCCCGTACGAAACATATATCGGACATCAAGCAACTAGTCTCTTTAAATCGGACAATCCTGACCTGGTCATATTGTCCCGACGGTTGCAACCTTTTATAGAGTACTAGTTCTGTGTCCTGCGTGATCATCACCTCCATATGTCTGAAGTGATACTTCCATCTCGACATCACATCCAGTACACTACGATTCTCGATAAACCCAGAAGAGGTGTACACAGAACCGGTTAAGGTCCCCAACCACCAAAACCAAAGTTTACCGATTGTCGCAAGTACTAGCGATGTAAGTCTCAGGTTAAGACCATATACACCTACCCTGATGCGGCCTCCCATAGACACGCAGACATACTACCAATGGGATCCGCGGGGTCTATCCAGAGCGAAGCTGTTTTCCGTACCATCGGTAAAACACAACCTCCTATCGCACTTGCATAAGTATCCAATACTTAAATATATGAGAACTATGCCGTTGTGCCCTCACAACGTGCACAAGCGCAATACTAGTCTATTCCGCATTATCGATGTCCGATCTCGATAATACTCCGACTAGGGATATTTAATGATTAAACCTTATGGATTGATACTGTCTCATATCATCTCAATCCGGTATTAATCATATGGACTTTCGCCATTTATATATCAAAGTAAATAATATTACAAAACGGCAAAAGGCAATTTCATTATCACATAGTTAATTTTGTACAATAATACAATATCATTTACAAACAGTGACGCTATGGGACATAATGTCTAACACGGAGATCTCATTGGGTCGGTCATGAAGATTCACTGATGACGTATGACTCGCACTTTTTTAATTAATCTGGGATTAATTCGATGAGAGAGAAAATTTAATCTGGGATTAATTAAGGAGATGATTTTATCTCGGATAAAAAATATCGTTAAAGAGAAGAGAACGATTAATTTGGAATTAATCGATAAATTAATATATTCGATATATTATAACGAAATTAGATTTCGACGCGGAATTGAAATTAGATTTTAATTCGGGCGAACGAATTAATTTAGAATTAATTCGTTAGCGACGTGAATATTGAATTCGCTAGGCGTAATCATTTAATTACGACGCACGGAAAATTCGTTAATTTGGAATTACGAACCCGAGCCCGGGATTGATTGCGAGCGCATTCGCATTTCGAATTCGAGTGCGGCACGCAAGTCAATCAAGCGTCAAATCGCAAGTCACGTCAATCGTCAAATCACATGTCACTTTGAGTGATGTGACATTTTTGAGTGATTGATGTGAGTGATTTGTAGTGATTGACAGCATTTAATGTTTGTTTTTGAAATTGGAAAAGGTAATGGTTTATTATTTTTTGGGAAAATATAAAGCCCATTACAAATTTTTCTTTTTCATTAATTCACTCTCATCTCCTTCACGTTTTTGCTCATTTTGGAGCCAAAACTTCTTCATCTTCTCTCTCGGTCTTGACCGATTCTTCTCCTCAATTTTTCTGGTTGAACGATCAATAAAGGAGAAAGAAATGATCTTGTTGCAAGATCTATGTGCTAGCACACTCATGGAGGAGACAAAGGTGATAGGGAAGTGAGTTTTTGTGAGCTTGGAAGCTTGAAGCTTGGAGCTTCAATGGTGCTCCAATGGCCGAACCTTGGAGAAGCCGAACCAGTCACCACCGTGCAGCCCCTCACACGCGAGCCACTGCCGAGCAATGGAGAAGCAGTTCGCACTCCATCTTTGTTGCATTCTAACGATCAATGTGAGTTATTCCGCACCTCCTTTGATATGTATTCAACTCGTTTATGCATGATTTATGATCCTTGGGACTTGATTGAAACTCAACAATGGTATCTTGAGCCATTTGTGCATAAAACGAATTTAGGGTTCTTAGCAAAATTTGGGGCTTTTTGATTTAAGCATGATTTTGACAAATTGTTTGTTTAAGAATGTTTGTATATGAATAACTTAGAGTTAGATGTAATCAATTTGAAGAAAATTTAATTGGATTGATTTTCCCCAATTTGCTTATTGTTGGCCAAAACTTTAGTTTGGGTAAACTTGATTTTGAGCATGTTTAATGAAATTGGATGATTTAGAATGCTTAAATGTTGTTTAATTGATGATTGATTAGATCAATTTGATGAAAAAGTGTTTGGAACAATTTTCCCCAATTTGCTTGTGATGGCCGAAAATATGAACCCTAATATTGTCTTGGATTTTTGATTTTTTGTTCATTGGATGACTTGCAAATCATTTGGGGATGTTGAATTTATGTTTAATTTGGTTCAATTGGATTGAATTTGATTTGGGCATAATTTCCCTCTTTGGCCGAGACACTTGAAGCATGAAATTGGGTTTGATTTTGATCAAATTATGTTGGGCATGATTCATTGATGTTAAGCATGATTAATTGGACAAATTTGATGTTTTGGAACTTTGATTTGGGTATTAATAATGTTATACACTTTAGGTAATTTAATTGGGAAATTTGGAATTTTTGGAATTAGCTTATTGGGCTTAAAATTGGATTTGGCTTTTAAAGTTGTTATTGGGTTTATTGGACTTTATTGTACAAAGTTGGTTTAGGCCAAAATTGGTTTGATCCAATTAGACCCAAAACCGCTTCCAAAAGGCCCAAATGCGACTAATGAACCTTTAACGTTTAATTGGGCCTAATGGGCCAAGATTAATTTATAGGCTTATGGGGTAACTCCCGTATTGGATTTTGGTTATTCGGTTTGACCCGAGTTGACCAAAAGTCCACGCCTCAAGAAATTAATTAAAAGCCCATTAGACTTTAATTAAATTAATATTGGATATGAATCGAGCTTTGAGACCCGTAACGATTAAATTTGGAATTTAAGTCGTAAAGGTTTATTTTATAAAGTGTAATATTTAATTGGAATTAAATAATGAATTAGATTAAATGCGTATTAAATTGGATTTAATTATGTAATTTAATTTAATTCATAGAATTAGTACTTTAAGTACTTATTCGCAAAAACGAGTTTGACTCGAACAAAATCAAATCTTTGCTTGAACATTGGATGATCATTAATTATCAGATTAATTAATTTGATTAGATTGATTGATAACATGCTTGTATGAATACATGGTTGTGATGTTTGAATAATGTATATCAGATGGATATTAGAAGGGTGGGGCAATTCTAGAAATTGTTGTAATAAATTTGATTTATTAATTGGACCTGCGTGTCCAGCCTTATCACCTCATATTCTTTGTATTCTCTTCTCACATATTCCCCTCAATGTAAATGAGGTTTCTTTAGAAGTGTAGTGTAACGGGTAGAAGTAAATACATGTGCTAGTTGGAGAGAGAAAGAGAGAGATTTGATCTAGGATCAATGTGTAAAATATCCATCCGCATATCATTATTATTTTACATATGCGCTTTATTATGTGTTTAGAATGCATGTTTAAGGGTGTATGATGATGAGACCTTAACAAAGATAATAAATTGGTTGCCAATTTGCACGCGAAAAACCCTCATAAAATATCATGCGTTTTTCCTTCCATTGAGTGATTCTTGCTCAAGATCCTAGATTGGCATGGGTTGTTGGCCAAAGTCAAGCCCTTGTCCGTCGAAGATGTGTTTGAATCACGAGGCTTTGTTCCATATTGGTGTCTTGTCCAAGTTGTGGTTTGTTGGCCAAAGTCAAGACCACTTCTTGTCCAACGACATTGATTACGAAGCTTCCATGGTCAATGGGTCCGCGCTTGACTGGGATCACTAGGTTTGTTGTGCCAAAGCCAAGGCCTAGTTGATTCAGAGGAAAAAGGTTAGGGTATACATTCGATGTATAGGCATATATAAGATATATGTTTGGGACTTGGATGTCCACCTACTGGATCTAGGAGTTGGATGAGATCCAATTGATCTTCGAGATCTACCTAGTTAATTATCATACAATTTGTTGGCCAAAGTCAAGATTGTGTGATATTTAACGGGATTCTAGCCCACTAGGAAACACGGTTTCCCGAGTACTCGACAGAGGGTTAGAGGCTCGCCGAAAAATAGTGGGAGGCAAGAATTGAATTTGCAATACTCGTTCAATTACTCGCCATACGCGCTCATTTAAATTATTTCGTCATTAGATTAAATGTTAGTTGGACTAATATTTAAATTGTTGTTTTAATAAACAGTTGGACTATATTATACTTGATTATATATAATTGGATTATTAATCAATATATTTGAATTAATTAATTTCAGTTTACAGTTGATTTTATAATTGGATTATAGTAATCAATGTAATTGAGGTTAATTATTTTGGATTATATTTATTATATAGTTGGACTATTATAATCATTATAATATATATAGTACCACTAATCGTTGATTAAATAGTTGGACTATTGTAATCAAGATAAAATTGAAAAGTTGGATATTTAAAATATAATCTGGGATTAAAATATTTTAAATGATTTAATTTTCAAATTGGGAGTAAATAATAGGTTACTTTATTTGATAAAATAACTTATTATACCTTAAGCCCAAAATTAAGCAAAATAAGTAGAGCATAAAATCTTTGGAAGATTTATGTGATGATGACTTTAGTGCTTAATTTAATATACTTGTCATAAATCTAATTTTAGATTTAAGAAGTAATAAAATTGCAATTTATAATTCTTGGAGAATTAATTGACTATTCTAGAGGAGATAAAGTCAAAGTTTGCAATTGGGCATGTAGCAGGAGGTGCACATCGTTTCGATATTCTAAAAACCCAAGGCTTGGCCTAAGGTTCCTAAAATATTGAAAAGGATAATTGACATATACCAAAGTGACTACCATTTGGATATGGAAGACACGAAGGAATTAAAGAAAGGGCAAGGCTCTAACTTTAAAAATAATTGTCAAAGTTATGTTCACTACTAGTATTGAAATTGGATTTTAAATACTTAGTGTGGTACATAAAATATATGTATTGATGTTCAGAATCCGCTATGAGCTGGATACTGACTTCAAGCCGAGATTTCTCTGCGAATCGGAAACGGGATGAAAGTCGCTGTTTCGACCGTAGATACCTAGTTTAGGAACTACCCTTTGGGTATATACTTAAATTAGGGACTGTTATAATGTAACTAGTTTGACTAGAGACATTATCTCTATATCAGTGTTTAATCCGTTGCGGATAAAACCTTTATATTATAGAACACTAAGTGTTTTATTATATAAAGATGATATTGAGATAAATACATTATATGTAAATAACATAATTTATATTTTGAATATAAATAAAATCTCAAACATATAAAATGACAAATAAATAGCTCAAATTGATTTGATCAATAGAGACTTATTTGTGGCATTGTTGTCTAGGACACAATTTAACGAGACTCGTATATCCACACTTTTGAAGAGTGGGTACTAGGACTGATTTGACTATTCAAATAAGGTCTGCGAATCTAGTTTATTAGGTAAAGTACCTAAAATACTATTTACTTGGTAAACGTACAAAGCTGGGCTTTTGACGGAAAGGTATCGTTATCAACATTGTGTTAATAACGGTTCAACCTTTTACCTGTTGCCATGGTAAATCCATTTTGAAGATGCTTGTTGATAACTGCATATTTCATTTATGAAATGTGTCAGTTGCAGATCAAAATCGCTTTCCTGAAAAGGAAACCTTTTGGAGGATGCTTACAACATCCTGACGATTTTGTATAACCGACAAACAAGGTTTGCGGGTTATTCGATCCATGTTTGGATTGAAACAAGCATAAGGTTCTTAGAACTGACGTTTTGAAATAATCATAATGGTTTATGATTTGACTCAAAATGAAATAATTCTTGTGTATATAAGGAGGTTAGTGGCAGAGCACTGATAATGAAATTCCCATAAAGCAATCGGTGAAAGCTTGGCTTTCATAAGAAATTCTCCGTAGAATTCTGGGGAGTAACAACCTTTATTCAAGGAATAAAGATCTACTGGGATAGATTTGGAGTTGTTAACACTCTCTGGGAAATTGTACATTTAAAATGTACTTGATATGGTGTCTCATACGCTTTGAGCATATGGAGTCACAATCAGGACAATCCAAGTGATAGTCATTGGATTGAAGTTAAGGACATCTATTAGTATCTTAGAGAACTAAAGATGATGTCTTAAATTATGGAGTAGGAGAACTTGAAGTGACTAGGATCACTACTGCAAGTTTCCAAACCGGTAAATACTGCGGTACTATAAAGTTTGAATAACGGGACAGTAAGCTGGAAATATTCCGAGCAAGATAACTGTTGCCGAATAAACAACAAATGCGGATTATTGCTGTAGCTGAGGCAGCAATAGAAGCCATTTGGGTCGATAATAAATCTAATTAGATTAGATATGATTCTGTTAGCAGCTGAACTAGGTATCAGCACAGGCTAAAGAATTAATGGTCTCATCAACGATCCAGATATATACTTCTATATTCATCTGATTCGATCGGATCATACATCGTGGCGATGTGATGATCGTATAAATCGCGTCAGACGATAATCATGCAAATCTGCTGACGAAAACCTTTCCTAAGCAATTTGAGCGAACCGTTCATAGTTCGGGTGTGGGACACTTGAGTGACTGGCTATGTGCCAAGTGGGAGATTGTTGGACAAAATGACCCATAGCGTCACTATTTGCGCAGATCATTGTGTTGTTGTAGCAAATTAACTATGTGACAAGGAAATTGCACTCTCATCATTTGTGATTAGATCACCATAGATATATAAATGAAGAGAGGTCCCTATGATTAGTTCCTGGATTGAGAATGATATGAGACAGTATCAGTCCCCGAAGGATTAATCATTAAATATCCCTAGCCGGAGTATTATCGAGACTGGACATCGATAATGCGGAATAGGCTAGTATTACACTTGTGTGCGTTGTGAGGGCACAACGGCATAGTTCTCATATATATAAGTATTGGATACTTATGCAAGTACGATAGGAGGTCGTGTTTCACCGATGGTACGGGAAACAGCTTCGCTCTGGATAGACCCTTCGGAATCCCATTGGTATTATGACTATGTGTCTATGGGATGCCGAAATCAAGGTAGGTGTGTAAAGTCTTAACCTGAGACTTACATCGCTAATACTTACGATAATCGATAGACTTTGGTCTTGGTGGTACAGGGCTTTAACCGGTTCTGCGTACAACACTTCTGGGTTTATCAGAGAGTCGTAGTGTATTGGGTGTGATGTCAAGACGGAAGTATCACTTCAGTCATAGTGGAGATGATGTCACGCAGGATATGGTATTAGTGCTCTTAAGTGTTGCGCAACCATCAGGATATTATGACTAGGTCATGCATATCCGATTATAGAGACTAGTTACCAGACATCCGACATGTGCTTCGGACGGGGCAGACACTTATCCAGCCCCAGCCTAGCACGTGACTATCTGATACTGGGCCGATATGCACAATACTACGGTATACAACGCTTGATACAGATCTATATATATTCCTGTAAGAATATTTCTGGAGAATTGGGTAGGCACGGCGCTTTGCTAGAAGCCAACCTTGTCCTGTAAATCGGTATAAACGTAGTACGAGGTACTTACGTGTTCGGATAGTCCGACGAACATATTTACTGCCAACATATCCGGAGATCTCATGGGTCGGTTCCTGAAGATTCACCGATGACGTATGACTCGCACTTTAATTAATCTGAGATTAATTCGATGAGAGAGAAAATTAATCTGGGATTAATTACGGAGATATTTTATCTCGGATAAAATATCGTTAAAGAAAGAGAACGATTAATTTGGAATTAATCGATAAATTAATATATTCGATATATTATAACGAAATTAGATTTCGACGCGGAATTGAAATTAGATTTTAATTCGGGCGAACGAATTAATTTAGAATTAATTCGTTAGCGACGTGAATAGTGAATTCGCTAGGCGTAATCATTTAATTACGACGCAACGGAAAATTCGTTAATTTGGAATTAACGAACCCGAACCCGGGATTGATTGCGAGCGCATTCGCATTTCGAATTCGAGTGCGGCACGCAAGTCAAATCAAGCGTCAAATCACAAGTCACGTCAATCGTCAAATCACATGTCACTTTGAGTGATGTGACATTTGAGTGATTGATGTGAGTTGATTTGTAGTGATTGACAAGCATTTAATGTTTGGTTTTGAAAATTGGAAAAAGGTAAATGGTTATTATTTTTTGGGAAAATATAAAGCCAATTACAATTTTCTTTTTCATTAATTCACTCTCTCTCTCTCCTTCACGTTTTTTGCTCATTTTGGAGCCAAAACTTCTTCATCTTCTCTCTCGGTCTTGACCGATTCTTCTCCTCATTTTTCTGGTTTGACCGATCAATAAAGGAGAAAGAAATGATCTTGTTGCAAGATCTATGTGCTAGCACACTCATGGAGGAATACAAACGTGATAGGGAAGTGAGTTCGTGAGCTTGGAAGCTTGAAGCTTGGAGCTTCAATGGTGTCTCCCATGGCCGAACCTTGGAGAAGCCGAACCAGTCACCACCGTGCAGCCCCTTACACCCGCAGCTCACTGCCGAGCAAGGGAGAGCAGTTCGCACTCCATCTTTGTTGCATCTCTACCGATCAATGTGATTTATTCCGCACCTCTATTGATATGTATTCAACTCGTTTATGCATGATTTATGATCCTTGGGACTTGATTGAAACTCAACAGGGGGGCCTTCAAAAAAAAAGGAAAAAAAAAAGAAAAAAGAAAAAGGAAAAAAAAGAAAAAAAAAAGAACTTGTAGGTCGGTGAATGACCATTTGCTTAGATGTCTATCTTAATTTGCTGATGTTATGATGTGTGGTATGGTTGAAAATGAAAGAAAAGTCTCTAAAGAAAAGAATTGAACCACCTATAACCGATAAACGTGAAGCTACCCATGGGCGAGTATTAGGACCACCATGAGGAGAAATGCTACCTTAAAGGGTAGGTGTGTTGAAAAAATCAAAAAAAGAAAAAAAAAAGAAGTTCAAAATGAAAGAAAAAAGAAAGAGACAAAAGGGAAAGAAAACCATACCACATTGAGCACAAAAAAGCAACTGCAGGCATAATCGAGACATCTAGGTTGGTTTGACCCATCGATCCCAATTTTTGAAACGAAATCATCGAGTTAGCTTACCTAAGGATTAAACTGTGAAAGAACCTTTGCACAAACACACTTTGAGTCTTGCTTAGATCATTTATTCAAAGACTTGGATTTGATTGCGTTGAATGTTTTGAAGGTTCTCTGGTTTCAATACTGAGCATTCTTTGAGGGCATAATATGTTGTAACTATTGGGACTATTTCGTAGCATGTGATATAGTATGATATGGAAGGCCCCACCATGTGGTTCATCTTGACCAAGTACAAACACGGAGAGCAGAAAGGTAAACCAAGACTGGGGGTGACCAGTCTCCCACATCGTGAATCAGGGACATAACAAGATATTGAGTCATGAAACCAGAGAGAAGACTGAGCAATCGCTTGGAGAACTGGTGGAAGACCTAACCCAACGGAATAGGAAATTCATTCATGCATGCATGCATACATGTAACATATTCTGCATTCTTTTTGTGTTTGTTTCGTTTTGTATTCACAGGTTTCAAAGAAGAAAAAGAGAAAGCGGCAAAGACAAGCCAACCAGAATCAGCAGCATATGAGTATTACTTTTGGGGATGAGTCCCAGGGTTGAGGCCCATATCAGCAGAGTTTTGGAATAAATCCGGGAAGGAATCCTAGGGTCCAGGCCCACTTCAGCATCAGTTTTGGGGATGAGTCCCAGGGTCGAGGCCCACCTCACTATCAGTTTTGGGGATGAGTCCTAGGGTTGAGGCCCATTGCATCACAAGCTAAGAATGACAATCCGAGAATAGAGAAGAGTTCGAGAATGAACAAGCCAAGAATGGAAATCAAAGAATGGAGCAAGGTTCGGGAATAAATAAAGCTGGGAATGGCACTCCAAGAATGGAATACAGTTCGGGAATGAACTAGCTGGGAATGGCACTCCGAGAATGGAACACAGTTCGGAAATGAACAAGCCGAGAATGGCACTCCAAGAAACGGAGCACAATGCGGGAATGAACAAGCCGAGAATGGCAATCCGATAATGGAACACAGTTTAGGAATGGACCACATCACAGTAACAGTTTAGGAATGGACCAAATCACATTAACGGTTCAGGAATGGACCATCTCATACAGTACAGTATTAGTTTTGCCGGGTATGGCATTCTGGGGGGCGAGGCCCACATCAGTGCAGTATCAGTTCTGCCGGGTATGGAATTCTGGGGGCGAGGCCCACATTGGTTTAGTATTAGTTCTGCCGGGTATGGCATTCTGGGGGGCGAGGCCCACATCAGTTCAGTATTAGTTTTTCCGGGTATGGCGCTCCGGGTATGGAGACATCAGATCAGTTTGGCCAGGTACGACACTCCGGGTATTGAGACATCAGAATCAGTCTTGCCGGGTATGGCACTCTGGGGGGCGAGGCCCACATTAGCATCAGAATCGATCTTACCGGGTATGGCACTCTGAGGGCGAGGCCCATATTAGCATTAGTATCAACTTGGGGGCGAGGCCCACATCAGTATCAGTTTGGGGCGAGGCCCACATCAGTTTTAGTATGGGGGCGAGGCCCACATCAGCATCAATCTAGGGGCGAGGCCCACATTAGTATCAGTTTGGGGCGAGGCCCATATCAATTTGAGGGCGAGGCCCACATCAGTATTAGTCTGGGGCGAGGCCCACATCAGTATCAGTTTTGGGGCGAGGCCCACATGAGTATCAGTTTTGGGACGAGGCCCACGTCAATATCAGTTTTGGGGCGAGGCCCACATCAGTATCAGTTGAGGGCGATGCCCACATCAGTATCAGTTAAGGGCGAGGCCCACATCAGTATCAGTTTTGGGGGCGAGGCCCACGTCATCATCAGTTTGAGGGCGAGGTCCCAATTGTCAGCGGTATTGGGATGCGTCCTAGGGTCGAGGTGCCCCCGTTGTCGGTTGTAGTTCCGGGATGCGTCCTAGGGTCGAGGTGACCACTACATCATCATATGGAGGGCAAGGTCCCTATTGTCAGCGGTGTTGGGTCGAGGTGCCCAGGGTCGAGGTGCCCCCGTTGTCGGTTGTAGTTCCGGGATGCGTCCCAGGGTCGAGGTGCCCACTACATCATCATATTGAGGGTGAGGTCCCTTTTGTCAGCGGTATTGGGTCGAGGTGCCCCCGTTGTCGATTGTAGTTCCGGGATGCGTCCCAGGGTCGAGGTGCCCACTACATCATCATATTGAGGGCGATGTCCCTATTGTCAGCGGTGTTGGGTCGAGGATCTCAGGGTCGAGGTGCCCCCGTTGTCGGTTGTAGTTCCGGGATGCGTCCCAGGGTCGAGGTGCCCACTACATCATCAGTTTGAGGGCGAGGCCCACATTGTCAGCGGTATTGGGTCGAGGTGCCCATGGTCGAGGTGCCCCCGTTGTCGGTTGCAGTTCTGGGATGCGTCCCAGGGTCGAGGGCCCACTGCATCATCAGTACAGTTCACATTCGGCGGTTCGGGAACAAAGCCCAGAGGTCGAGGCACCTCGCCATCATATCAATTCAGTTCAAAACAACAGGCAAGTCAGGTGGCAGCTGGCGAGCCAAGAATTCATTCATCATCACTTTTAGGATGTGTCCCAGGGTCGAGGGCCCACACATCAGTTGAAGTTCCGGGATGCGTCCCAGGGTCGAGGGCCCACTGCATCATCAGCACAGTTCACATTCTGTGGTTCGGGAACAAAGCCCAGGGGTCGAGGCACCTCGCCATCATATCAACTCAGTTCGAAGAAGCATGCAAGTCAGGTGGCAGCTGGCGAGCCAGGTAAGTAAAAATGCATTGCACGTACTTTGATAGGATTGTCATTGTCACACACTGCACAAGTCCCATCAAAGTGGGGGCGACGGTAGGCACTGCATTTTTGCATGTTAGTCCCGATGATGAGTCTCGTATGGAGACAATACCTCTTTGATTGTGAAAGCCACGGGAAACGGACGTCGGAAGAGGAAAGTTGGAAATTAGCATTCGGACGGATTTAACTCGCTTGTTTCGCTTCGGGTTCGCTTGTTGGACCTCTGTTTTAAAACACACCAAGCTCAATCCAAAATAATTAAAACATTTAAAATACATGTCACAAATTAAAACCAATTAAATTGAAATTAAACACAAATTAAAACCCATTAAATCACATCTCACAAATTAAATAATTAAAACCTATAAAATACATGTCACAATTTAAATTAAATTATAATCAAACTAAATACACGTATAAATTAATTGATTTTGTTTCCTATTAAAGCCATGCATAACCCTAATTCCCCTACCCTCTCACTATAAAAATAACACAAACTAAACCCTAAGACGGGTTGGCTCATTATCACGGTAAAGATACTAACCGAAACACTAAAATACTTTTCTTTTCCTCTCTCTCCTGCCCCCACGCTCAGCTCTCTCTCATCTCCTTCACGCCGTAAGTAACACTCACCCCTGACAAATAAAACACACTCACAGCCGGCACACCCCTTCACGCATTATGTTGGATAATATGACCCATAGCGTCACTATTTGCACAGATCATTGTGTTGTTGTAGCAAATTAACTATGTAATAAGGAAATTGCACTCTCATCATTTGTGATTAGATCACCATAGATATATAAATGAAGAGAGGTCCCTATGATTAGTTCCTGGATTGAGATGATATGAGACAGTATCAGTCCACGAAGGATTAATCATTAAATATCCCTAGCCGTAGTATTATCGAGACTGGACATCGATAATGCGGAATAGGCTAGTATTGCACTTGTGCGCGTTGTGAGGGCACAACGTCATAGTTCTCATATATATAAGTATTGGATACTTGTGCAAGTGCGATAGGAGGTCGTGTTTCACCGATGGTACGGGAAACAGCTTCGCTCTGGATAGACCCTTCGGAATCCCATTGGTATTATGACTAGGTGTCTATGGGAGGCCGAAATCAAGGTAGGTGTGTATAGTCTTAACCTGAGACTTACATCGTTAATACTTACGACAATCGGTAAACTTTGGTTTTGGTGGTGGGGGATCTTAACTGGTTCTGTGTTCACCTCTTCTGGGTTTATCAGAGAATCGTAGTGTATTGGATGTGATGTCAAGACGGAAGTGTCACTCCAGTCATAATGGAGATGATGTCACGCAGGATACGGTATTAGTGCTCTTAAGTGATGCGCATCCAATCGTGATATTATGACCAGGTCATGAATATCCGATTATAGAGACTAGTTACCAGACATCCGATATGTGTTTCGGATGGGGCAGACACTTATCCAGCCCCAGCCCTAGCACGTGACTATCCATATACTGGGGCCGATATGCACAATACATTAGTATACTACGCTTGATACAGATCTAGATGATGGAATGATGTCACGCAGGATACGGTATTAGTGCTTGTAGACAACAGGACCTGGGCGACGCCATTCCTAAGGCTCGCGGCCTAGTTGGGAAGAATTATATAACATGGAGTCGCCACCCGGTGTGAACCGGGACAAAGATTTAAGGCCGCACTCACCCCTCGCAAGGGAAGACCTCAAACCGTTGGGTTCGGAATGGTCCCTTATTATGTCACTTGTAATAAAAAAGGATTATATAGTAATTTAACCAGGCTTAAATAACATTTATTCCAAGAATATCATGCTTCTAAATTCATACGCATACCTCAACAAGTTCATCACAACATGCAACGTCACATGGCAATCTCATGAACATATTTCAATCCTATGTTATGGAAAACTAAGAACAACATAATCATGCTGAATACAAATCTCATGAACCTATTAACCAAATAACATGCTAGCAACCTAATCATGCTTGAATACAAATAATACAGTTGGCTATATAACACAAGAAAGATCAACAAGAGGCAATTATGCATGAATATGATAAGACAGACTCGGTTCATGTGTGGCGCGTTCGTGTAGCGTTCGTAAACGCGTTCGAACTGAAATGAGACAGAATGTTCGCGTTCGAGTAGCGTTCGTAAACGCGTTCGAACGGAAATGAAACAGAATGCTCGCGTTCGTATGGCGTTTGATAACGCGTTCGAACGGAAATGAGACAGAATGCTCGCGTTCGTATGGCGTTCGTGAATGCGTTCGAACGGAAGTGAGACCTGATGCATGATAAGGCAAAAATGCATGCGCGTTCGAGTTGCGTTCGTAAACGCGTTCGAACGGGAACAGACCTGATGCATGAAATGAGACGCAATACATAAACACAAAATAAAAGGGGCGGCGGCGAAGTACTGCCATAAAGGTGGCCTTTTGGGGCTCTTGATCTCTCAAAGAGAGGACCTTTAGACCAACATATTAAGCCCATGCGCTCGACTAAATCATGCATACAAGAATTGAAAGCAATAATATTAAACATAGTGTGCCCGATTGAACGTATCTCGTATCCAACCGAACACACCCACCGTCAAGGCGCGGCAAAGCATCGTGGAAAAGGGGGCTTTTAGCCCCTCCCCGTAGGGGATCTCACGTCACACTTACTAAGCCCATGCACTCGATTGAATCATGCATACGAAAATATAGACAATCATATCAAACTAAGTATGTCCGATTGAACGTATTTCGCATTCAACCGAACACACATCAATCGGTGCGGCAAAGCATCGTGGTGAAGGATTTTAACCCCTCCAATTAGGGGACCTTTCATCGCACTTACTAAGCCCATGCACTCGATCGTATCATACAGGAATAAGCAACATACATAATTTAAATGACGAGGAATAAATAAATGAAAGCAACACAAAACAAGAGAATGTGCCGTTTACTCAAGTGGTACGTGGAGTTGTGGCCCGAGTACAGATCATATTACCGTCCATTCGGAATCGGCTATGAAATTTATGTCGGGTTTCCATCCGATATACCGCGAGAGTTGACACATCTCTCATTCATCCAATACCCACAACATATTACATCTCATAATTCATGCATATTTATCTACTCAAGACCACAACATGCATTTATAGACGACTCTCATGCGAATAGAATTCAATAAAAAATGAATATAAACTAATGAAAAGGTACCCTCAGGTCTAACCTTTTAAATCACCTCTCGGATGTACGATACACGATCGTCGGAAGGGTGGATGCTCCGCAACTCTCCGGTTCACTGGTTCACTGTTCTCGTTCGTTGTCTTTACTGATTTGCTTGCGGCTCCAACTCCGTTCTGCTCCTATTTCCTCTTTATCTTTTGCTTACTGTTTTTGGGTGTCTTCTTCCTGTGTTTTTATGGTGTGTTGTGTATGAGTTAGAGACTAGCTAGCTAGGTTGAGAAGGTTGGTGAATGGTTCTTTTTATAGGCAAAGGGTTAGGTTTGACAAGGAAATGGATTTGATTTGGTTTGGTTAAGGAAGTCAAAGGATTTGATTTGGTTTGGTTAAGGGAAGTCAAAGATTGAGGGGGGACAAATCTTGGCTAGATAGGGAAGGTTGAATATTTGATTGGCTTGGATTAGGAATACAATATTTTAGATTTGGGAATAATCTTATTAGATTGGGAATATAATTGGTTGATTTATTTTAACTTGGTATGATTATATTTTGATTTAGTGTGTGATTTGTTTATTTTAGGCATGATTTTAGTTTAAGTTGGTAATTGTTTATTTTATGTTTGGTATATGTTTTATTTAATCATTTAATTAATTTAGTTATTATATTATTTAGTTAATGTTTTATTAATATTTATTTATTTAAATTGGGATGTGTTTTATGGGCTTTGGGGGGCTATTGGGCTGGATGAGAGGCTAGCAGCAAAACCAGATTTTACCGACCCGTTCGAACGCTTCCTCGAACGCGACACGAACGTCCGCAATCCATTTGACGTCGAACGTAAACACGAACGCAGCACGAACGAAAACAGTGAACCTTGTTTATTCTGAATTTCCCCTTCCGATGTCCGTTTCCCGTGACCTCCGTGACTTAAAAGGTAGTGTCTCCAAAATGAGACTCATCATAGGGTTTTATGCGTAAAAATGCAGCAGTGCCTACAGTCGCCCCCACTTTGATGGGACTTGTGTAATGTGCAACAGTGACAATCCTATCAAAGTTATGCAATGCATTTCTACTTACCTGGCTCGCCAGCTGCCACTTGACTTACCATGTGTTGAGTTGCGTTGATTTGGTGGTGAGGTGCTGCGACCCCTGGTTTATTCCCGAAGTGAGCTGAGGGTCTTGTTCCCATTTTGAGCTGAGGGTCTTGTTCCCTGAATTGTTGAGTGGTGGGTTTTGTTCCCGTGGGTCTTGTTCCCATTTTGAGCTGAGGGTCTTGTTCCCTGAATTGTTGAGTGGTGGGTTTTGTTCCCATTTTGAGCTGAGGGTCTTGTTCCCTGAATTGTTGAGTGGTGGGTTTTGTTCCCGTGGGTCTTGTTCCCATTTTGAGCTGAGGGTCTTGTTCCCTGAATTGTGTTGATATGAGGCTTTATTCCCCTGGGCTTTATTCCCGAACTGTACTGACATGAGGCTTTCTTCCCCTTGAGCTTTGTTCTCAAACTTATACTGATATGAGGCTTTCTTCCTCTTGAGCTTTGTTCTCAAACTGTACTGACATGAGGCTTTCTTCCCCTTGAGCTTTGTTCCCGAACTGTGCTGATATGAGGCTTTATTCCTCCCGAGCTTTATTCCCGGACTGTACTGACATGAGGCTTTCTTCCCCTTTGAGCTTTGTTCTCAAACTTATACTGATATGAGGCTTTCTTCCCCTTTGAGCTTTGTTCTCAAACTTATACTGATATGAGGCTTTCTTCCTCTGGGCTTTGTTCCCGAATTGTGCTGATATGAGGCTTTATTCCTCCCGAGCTTTATTCCCGGACTGTACTGACATGAGGCTTTCTTCCCCTTTGAGCTTTGTTCTCAAACTTATACTGATATGAGGCTTTCTTCCTCTGGGCTTTGTTCCCGTGCTGTGCTGACATGAGGCTTTATTCCTCCCGAGCTTTATTCCCGAACTGTGCTGATATGAGGCTTTATTCCTCCCGAGCTTTATTGCCGGACTGTACTGACATGAGGCTTTCTTCCCCTTTGAGCTTTGTTCTCAAACTTATACTGATATGAGGCTTTCTTCCCCTTTGAGCTTTGTTCTTCAAACTTATACTGATATGAGGCTTTCTTCCTCTGGGCTTTGTTCCCGAATTGTGCTGATATGAGGCTTTTCCTCCCGAGCTTTATTCCCGGACTGTACTGACATGAGGCTTTCTTCCCCTTTGAGCTTTGTTCTCAAACTTATACTGATATGGGCTTTCTTCCTCTGGGCTTTGTTCCCGTGCTGTGCTGACATGAGGCTTTATTCCTCCCGAGCTTTATTCCGGACTGTACTGACATGAGGCTTTTTTCCTCTCGATTATTCTCAAATTATACTGACATGAGCTTTCTTCCTCTGGGCTTGTTCCCTGACTGTGTTAACGGTGGGCTTTGTCCCCGAACTGTATTGAATGTGGGCTTTATTCCCGAGTTTGTAGGCTTTCTTCCTGAACTGAACTGAATGTGGGCTTTATTCCCGTACTGAGCTGAATGCAGGCTTTCTTCCTGAACCGAACTAGATGCAGGCTTTATTCCTGAACTGTTACTGTAAGGTGGTCCATTCCCGAACCGTTACTGTGAGGTGGTTCATTCCCGAACCGTGCTTCCATTCTTGGAGTGCCATTCCCGGCTTGTTCATTCTTGAACTGTCCATTCCCGGACCATATCTCCATTCTCGGAGTGTCATTTCCGACTTGTTCATTCTTGAACTCTGCTCCATTCTTGGATTTCCATTCTGGCTTGTTCATTCTCGAGCTGTCCATTCCCGGACTATATCTCCATTCTCGGAGTGCCATTCTCGGCAGAACTGATCTGATGTAATGTGGGCCTCGCCCCCAGATGCCATACCGGCAAGACTGATACTGATGTAATGTGGGCCTCGACCCTGGGGCTCATTCCCAAAACTGATGTAGAAGTGGGCCTCGGCCCCAACTGCTACTGACATGGGCCTCGCCCCCAGATTGATGCTGATGTGGGCCTCGACCCTCGGATTCATTCCAAAATTCTGCTGATGCGGGCCTCGGCCCTAAACTGATATTGATATGGGCCTCGCCCCCAGACTGATACAGATACGGGCCTCGCCCCTGTGACTCATTTCTGAAATTGCTGACATGGGCCTCAACCCCGGGATTCATTCCAACACTCTGACGATGTGGGCCTCGACCCTGGGACTCATCCCCAAAAACTACTACTCATATGTTACTGATTCTGGTTGTCTTGTCTTTGCCGCTTTCTCTTTTTCTCTTCTGAAACCTGTTATTACAAAACAGAACAAACACAAAAGGGATGCAAAAATGTGTTACGTGTATGCATGCATGCATGATTGGGTTTCCTATCCCATTGAGCTAGGTCTTCTGCCAGTATTCTTGGTGGCTGCTTGGTCTTTTGACAAGTCTGTCATCCTCCCTAACCAACATGCATCTATGATGGCTTTTAAATCAAAAGGGAGTTAACATGGTGCATGTATGCATGAGGTGCATGTGATACATGTGATGCAAGAAATATATCAACTCTTTAAAATTTGCACACAAATCGGCCCATCATCATTTTAGAAGTTTTTGGGCTAACTGCCATAGGAGTGGACTCGTCCCAGTTTAAATGGCCCAACGAGTTCACATCTCATGACAAGGAGTCCAACTAAATCCAAATGGTAATGTTCCGAACACAAGCACAAAGAAAGATAATGCAAACATACAACAATAATTTCTACAATGGCTCATCAACATTTCAGAAGCTTTTGGCCTAATAGTCATAAGGTACGAACTTGCCCCAGTTTAAATGGCCCAACAAGCCCGCATTTCTGACAATAGTCCAACTGCATCCAAATGAGGATGGTCCACAAGCACATATTCAAGGAAATAATTGCTACTTTAGCCAACCCGGTCTATGGTGGGTTAGTAAGAGTATAGACAAAGGCTCTCACCGGCGAAGGATGGCCCACAACTAGGTCTCCCCACTCAAGGGTTCGAGCAACCAAGTGAGCGCACCCCTTTTTATACACTAAGGTACGTGCCAATGAGCTATGGTGTGTGACAGACTGTCAAATGGATTTCCCGTTGTAGATCCCCCAGAGGGAAGGTGGAGCGAGGCTCCTTAAATACCCAAGCCTCTTAGGCTCTTATCGCTTGTTGTCAGGAATAAACAACGAGTCATCCAAATTAGTCTATCACAATAGGCTACGAGTAGATGGCTATCTAGGTGCCTTCACAGCTTTTCCTTCTAGAAAGGTAGTGAATGAAGGAAGACACCAAACCATTACCTAGCCCGAAAATGCCTTTGATTAAACCTTACTTTATCCACTATAGACACGGTCAATTAAAACATAAATCCAAACATCACAAGTCAATATTTCGGGGCCAATTCTCTTATCCCCAGTGGAGTCGCCAGACTGTAGACACAGGACCTGGGCGACGCCATTCCTAAGGCTCGCGGCCTAGTTGGGAAGAATTATATAACATGGAGTCGCCACCCGGTGTGAACCGGGACAAAGATTTAAGCCGCACTCACCCCTCGCAAGGGAAGACCTCAAACCGTTGGGTTCGGAATGGTCCCTTACTTATGTCACTTGTAATAAAAAAGGATTATATAGTAATTTAACCAGGCTTAAATAACATTTATTTCCAAGAATATCATGCTTCTAAATTCATACGCATACCTCAACAAGTTCATCACAACATGCAACGTCACATGGCAATCTCATGAACATATTTCAATCCTATGTTATGGAAAACTAAGAACAACATAATCATGCTTGAATACAAATCTCATGAACCTATTAACCAATAACATGCTAGCAACCTAATCATGCTTGAATACAAATAATACAGTTGGCTATATAACACAAGAAAGATCAACCAAGAGGCAATTATGCATGAATATGATAAGACAGACTCGGTTCAGTGTGTGCGCGTTCGTGTAGCGTTCGTAAACGCGTTCGAACTGAAATGAGACAGAATGTTCGCGTTCGAGTAGCGTTCGTAAACGCGTTCGAACGGAAATGAAACAGAATGCTCGCGTTCGTATGGCGTTTGATAACGCGTTCGAACGGAAATGAGACAGAATGCTCGCGTTCGTATGGCGTTCGTGAACGCGTTCGAACGGAAGTGAGACCTGATGCATGATAAGGCAAAAATGCATGCGCGTTCGAGTTGCGTTCGTAAACGCGTTCGAACGGGAACAGACCTGATGCATGAAATGAGACGCAATACATAAACACAAATAAAAGGGGCGCGGCGAAGTACTGCCATAAAGGTGGCCTTTTGGGGCTCTTGATCTCTCAAAGAGAGGACCTTTAGACCAACATATTAAGCCCATGCGCTCGACTAAATCATGCATACAAAGAATTGAAAGCAATAATATTAAACATAGTGTGCCCGATTGAACGTATCTCGTATCCAACCGAACACACCTCAACCGGCGCGGCAAAGCATCGTGGAAAAGGGGCTTTTAGCCCCTCCCCGTAGGGGATCTCACGTCACACTTACTAAGCCCATGCACTCGATTGAATCATGCATACGAAAATATAGACAATCATATCAAACTAAGTATGTCCGATTGAACGTATTTCGCATTCAACCGAACACACATCAATCGGTGCGGCAAAGCATCGTGGTGAAGGATTTTAACCCCTCCAATTAGGGGACCTTTCATCGCACTTACTAAGCCCATGCACTCGATCGTATCATACAGGAATAAGCAACATACATAATTTAAATGACGAGGAATAAATAAATGAAAGCAAACACAAACAAGAGAATGTGCCGTTTACTCAAGTGGTACGTGGAGTTGTGGCCCGAGTACAGATCATATTACCGTCCATTCGGAATCGGCTATGAAATTTATGTCCGGGTTTCCATCCGATATACCGCGAGAGTTGACACATCTCTCATTCATCCAATACCCACAACATATTACATCTCATAATCATGCATATTTATCTACTCAAAGACCACAACATGCATTCATAGACGACTCTCATGCGAATAGAATTCAATAAAAATGAATATAAACTAATGAAAAGGTACCCTCAGGTCTAACCTTTTAAATCACCTCTCGGATGTACGATATACACGATCGTCGGAAGGGTGGATGCTCCGCAACTCTCCTGGTTCACTGGTTCACTGTTCTCGTTCGTTGTCTTTACTGATTTGCTTGCGGCTCCAACTCCGTTCTGCTCCTATTTCCTCTTTATCTTTTGCTTACTGTTTTTGGGTGTCTTCTTCCTGTAGTTTTTATGTGTGTTGTGTATGAGTTAGAGACTAGCTAGCTAGGGTTGAGAAGGTTGGTGAATGGTTTCTTTTTATAGGCAAAGGGTTAGGTTTGACAAGGAAATGGATTTGATTTGGTTTGGTTAAGGGAAGTCAAAGGATTTGATTTGGTTTGTTAAGGGAAGTCAAAGATTGAGGGGGGACAAATCTTGGCTAGATAGGGAAGGTTGAATATTTGATTGGCTTGGATTAGGAATACAATATTTTAGATTTGGGAATAATCTTATTAGATTGGGAATATAATTGGTTGATTGATTTTAACTTGGTATGATTATATTTTGATTTAGTGTGTGATTTGTTTATTTTAGGCATGATTTTAGTTTAAGTTGGTAATTGTTTATTTTATGTTTGGTATATGTTTTATTTTAATTTAATTAATTTAGTTATTATATTATTTAGTTAATGTTTTAATTAATATTTATTTATTTAAATTGGGATGTGTTTTATGGGCTTTGGGGGCTAATTGGGCTGGATGAGAGGCTAGCAGCAAAACCAGATTTACCGACACCGTTCGAAACGCTTCCTCGAAAGCGACACGAACGTCCGCAATCCGTTTGACGTTCGAACGTAAACACGAACGCAGCACGAACGAAACAGTGAACCTTGTTTATTCTGATTTCCCCTTCCGATGTCCGTTTCCCGTGACCTCCGTGACTTAAAAGGTAGTGTCTCCAAAATGAGACTCATCATAGGGTTTTATGCGTAAAAATGCAGTGCCTACATTGCTCTTAAGTGATGCGCATCCAATCGTGATATTATGACCAGGTCATGAATATCCGATTATAGAGACTAGTTACCAGACATCCGATATGTGTTTCGGACGGGGCAGACACTTATCCAGCCCCAGCCCTAGCACGTGACTATCCGATACTGGGCCGATATGCACAATACATTAGTATACTACGCTTGATACAGATCTAGATATTCTTTGATGAATATGTCCGGAGAATTGGGTAGACTTGGTGCTTTGCTAGGAGTTGACCTTGTCTCGTAAATCGGTAGAACGTAGTACTTGGTACGTACGTGATTCGGATACTCCGACGACCGTATTTACTGCCAGATTATCCGGGGATCTCATGGGTCGCTTCCCGATAATCCACCGATGATGCACAACTCGCACTCTTGAATAATCTGGGATTATATAGAAGAGAGAGAAAATTAATCTAGGATTAATAACGGAGATATTTTATCCGGGATAAAATGTCGTCTAAAGAGAGAGAACGATTAATTTGGAATTAATCGATGTATTAATATATTCGATATATTAAATGAAATTAGATTTTGACGCGGAATTAAAATTAGATTTTAATTCGGGCAAACGAGTTAATTTAGAATTAATTCGTTAGCGACGTAAATAATAATTTCGCCAGGCACAATTATTTATTTAAATTCGATTGAATTAACGTCGCGACGTAAGCACGGTATTTCGAAAATATCGAACCCGAACGCGTGAGTGCACGTGTGCCCACTTTCATTTGGAAACGTGTGGGGCCCACATGACACATGTCATTCTAATGCTTTGCATGTAGATTGTGTACATTGCACTCAATGTCATTGCATGGAG
>SKCR01048613.1:0-58700 GCA_019454045.1 Zanthoxylum bungeanum
AGTTTGGGGGGAATGCAACTGAAGATCCTAATGCTCACATCAGCAACTTCCTGGAAGTTTGCGGCACTTTCAATTACAACCGAGAAGCTGAAGAAGCAATGAGACTGCGTGTTTTCCCATATTCCTTGAAGGGAGAGCTAAAGCTTGGCTACATTCATTACCAGCAGGTTCTATCACAACATGGAACACTTTAGCCACCAAATTTCTTGCAAAGTACTTTCCACCAGCCAGAACCGGAAAGCTGAGGAATGACATCACATCCTTTGTGCAACAAGACTCAGAAACTCTCTACGAAGCTTGGGAAAGGTACAAAGATTTACTCCGGAAATGTCCACACCATGAGATTCCAAAATGGCTTCAAGTCCAAACATTCTATAATGGACTTTCTGGAATAATGAGAACCACAATAGATGCTGCTGCTGGAGGAGCTTTAATGGCAAAAGGAGAAGATAAAGCCTGGGAACTAATCGAGAAGAAATGGCCAACAACAATTCCTTGTGGCCAACAGAAATGAGCATGATCCAAAGAATTGCAGGAATTTATGAAAGTGGAGCTAATACAGTAGTCAACACCAAACTAGATCAGATATGCAAATTTATGGAGACTCTTACCACTGGATCCACAAGTTCACCATATGGAGGAGCACCAGATTCAAACCAACTTGAAGAAACCGTGAATTTTGTCAACAATTTCAACAGACAGAGGAACAATCCATATTCCAACACCTACAACCAAGGGTGGAGGAATCATCCTAATTTTTCATGGAGCAACAATTCAGGCCAACAGCGGAACTATCCACCACCTGGATTTCAGCAACAGAACAAAGGCCAGGAACAGGCAAATGGACCAGGATTAGCAGAAGTGATGGCTCAGTTAAAAAAAGTACTATGCTATCTTTCAGAGCCAATCAGCTTCCATCAAAGCACTGGAGAATCAAATCGGACAACTGGCCAATGCTCAGAGTTACAGACCACCAGGAAATCTTCCCAGTAACACAGAACACAGAACCATCAAGGAACCGAGGAAGGAACAATGTCAGCCATTACTTTGAAAAGCGGTGCTGAAATAACAAAGATGTTAGAATCAAGATGTCCCAAGAAGAAGTTCCAAAAGAAGCTGAACAACAGATGGAGGAAATAGAAGCAAGGAAAAAGAAGCAAAGGAAAAAGAACAGATCACTCCACCTCCACCTTTTCCTCAGCGTCTTCAGAAAAATAAACTGGACAAGCAGTTTGCTCGATTCCTGGAGGTTTTCAAAAAGCTGCACATCAACATCCCATTTGCAGAAGCCTTGGAAGTGTTGAGTTTCAATCAAGTCCCAAGGATCATAAATCATGCAAAAACGAGTTGAATACATATCATATGAGGTGCGGAAAAGACTCATAATGATCGGTTGGATGCGGCGAAGATGAACCACGAACACACTTCATGTTTCTGCCTCCCTCCAAGCTCGGCAATGGCAGTGAACTGCAGCTCCATTTTCGGCTTTGGGTGGTCCTCCATTGATGCTCCAAGCTCCAAGCTTCACAAGGTGATTCCTTGCTCACGAAATCACTTCCCTAACACCTTTGTATGGACTCATGGAGTGCTAGCTCTCTTGTATTTTGCCACAAAATACTCACTGGTTTCTCCTCTGTGTCACGGTAATGAGCAGCAGAAAAATGGGAGAGAAGAGGCGTAGAGAGAAGAAGGGTTTTGGCTCCAAAAACCTAAAACCGTGAATTGAATTGAGTGTGAAATAAAAAATTGTAATAGATTTATATTTTCCAAAAAATAATAAATCATTTACCACTTTTTAATTCTAAAGACAAACATTAAATGCTTTCTTTCATCTCTCATCAACTCACATCAATCAATCAAATGTCACATCACTCAAAGTGACATGTGAATTGACGCTTGATGTAACTTGCGATTTGACTTGCGTGCCGCACTCGAATTCGAAATGTGAATGCGCTCGCAAACAATCCCAGGCTCGGGTTCGCTAATTCCAAATTAACGAATTTTCCGTCGCGTCGTAATTAAATGATTACGCCTAGCGAAATCATTATTCATGTCGCTAACGAATTAATTCTAAATTAATTCGTTCGCCCGAATTAAAATCCAATTTCAATTCCGCGTCGAAATATAATTTGATTAATATATCGAATATATTAATTTTACCGATTAATTCCAAATTAATCGTTTCTCTCTTTAACGATATTTTATCTGAGATAAAATATCTCCGTAATTAATCCCAGATTAATTTTCTCTCTCATCGAATTAATCCCAGATTAATTAAAGTGCGAGTCATACGTCATCGGTGAATCTTCAGGAACCGACCCATGAGATCTCCTGATATGTTGGCAGTAAATACGGTCGTCGGACTATCCGAACACGTAAGTACCTCGTACTACGTTTGTACCGATTTACAAGACAAGGTTGGCTTCTAGCAAAGCGCCATGCCTACCCAATTCTCCAGAAATATTCTTACAGGAATATATATTGATCTGTATCAAGCGTAGTATACCGTAGTATTATGTATATCGGCCCAGTATCGGATAGTCACGTGCTAGGGCTGGGGCTGGATAAGTGTCTGCCTCGTCCGAAGCACATGTCGGATGTCTGGTAACTAGTCTCTATAATCGGATATGTATGACCTAGTCATAATATCCCGATGGTTGCGCAACACTTAAGAGCACTAATACCGTATCCTGCGTGACATCATCTCCACTATGACTGAAGTGATACTTCCGTCTTGACATCACACCCAATACACTACGACTCTCTGATAAACCCAGAAGTGGTGTACGCAGAACCGGTTAAAGCCCTGTACCACCAAGACCAAAGTCTACGATTGTCGCAAGTATTAGCGTAAGTATCAGAGTAATCAGGTTAAGACCATACACACCTACCCTGATTTCGGCCTCCCATAGACACATAGTCATAATACCAATGGGATTCCATCGAGGGTCTATCCAGAGCGAAGCTGTTTCCCGTACCATCGGTGAAACACAACCTCCTATGCACTTGCATAAGTATCCAATACTTAAATATATGAGAACTATGTCGTCGTGCCCTCACAACGCGCACAAGTTCAATACTAGCCTATTCCGCATTATCGATGTCCTCTCGATAATACTCCGGCTAGGGATATTTAATGATTAATCCTTCGTGGACTGATACTGTCTCATATCATCTCAATCCAGGAACTAATCATATGGACCTCTCTTCATTTATACATCTATGGTGATCTAATCACAAATGATGAGAGTGCAATTTCCTTGTCACATAGTTAATTTGTACAACAACACCGTGATCTGTACAAATAGTGACGCTATGGGTCATATTATCCAACAATCTCCCACTTGGCACATAGCCAGTCACTCGAGTGTCTACACCCGAACTATGTACGGTTCGCTCAAATTGCTGAGAAAAGTTTTCGTCAGCGGATTTGCTTAATTATCGTCTGACGCGATTTACACGATCATCACATCGCCACGATGTATGATCCGAACGAATCAGATGATATAGAAGTATATATCTGGATCGTCGATGAGACCTTTAATTCCTTAGCCTGTGCTGACGCCTAGCTCAGCTGCTAAAAGAACTATAACTAATCTAATTAGATTTATTTTCGATCCAAATGGCTTCTATTGCTGCCTCAGCTGCAGCAATAATCCGCATTTGTTGTTTATTCGGCAACAGTTATCTTGCTCGGAAGATTTCCAGCTCACTGTCCCAGTGTTCAAACTTTATAGTACCGCAGTATTTACCGGTTTGGAAACTTGCAACAGTGATCCTAGTCACTTCAAGTTCTCCTACTCCATAATTTAAGACAGCATCTTTAGTTCTCTAAGATACTAATAGATGTCCTTAACTTCAATCCAATGACTATCACTTGGATTGTCCTGATTGTGACTCCATATGCTCAAAGCGTATGAGACACCATATCAAGTACATTTTAAATGTACAATTTCCCAGAGTGTTAACAACTCCAAATCTATCCCAGTAGATCTTTATTCCTTGAATAAAGGTTGTTACTCCCCAGAATTCTACGGAGAATTTCTTATGAAAGCCAAGCTTTCACCGATTGCTTTATGGGAATTTCAGTATCAGTGCTCTCCCACTAACCTCTTATATACACAAGAATTATTTCGTTTTGAGTCAAATCATAAACCATTATGATTATTTCAAAACGTCAGTTCCAAGAACCTTATGCTTGTTTCAATCCAAACATGGATCGAATAACCCGCAAACCTTGTTTGTCGGTTATACAAAATCGTCAGGATGTTGTAAGCATCCTCCAAAAGGTTTCCTTTTCAGGAAAGCGATTTTGATCTGCAACTGACACATTTCATAAATGAAATATGCAGTTATCAACAAGCATCTTCAAAATGGATTTACCATGGCAACAGGTAAAAGGTTGAACCGTTATTAACACAATGTTGATAACGATACCTTTCCGTCAAAAGCCCAGCTTGTACGTTGGTATGTTGCCTTCCATGTATGTCTTCCTTGAAGACGTTTAATGTACCAATAGGCACAATGCCTTGTGGTACAACAACTAGTATTCAATAGTTGTTATACATGGAATCCATTTCGGATTCATGGCACTTTGCCATAATAGGGAGTCGATACCTCGTATCACTTCCTCAAAACGTAGTCGGTGGATATACCTTCATAAGATTGACATCTTTATGAGGTTAGATCAGAAACCCATACCCTAGGTCGTTTTCTGACTCTATCCGATCTACTCAGTTCTTGTGTATTCGAAGATTAATGGTACAGATTCATCATTGATGAACTATTTGTGTTCCATTACGGACCTTGTGCCTTGAACAGTATTACTCCGATTTTCATCGAGTATCACTATCCTCCCACTGACCACTGCATATCGGTATTCCTCTCAGGAAAAACCGCATGGTGAGCAACAATCACATTGTTCTCATGTGAGATTTACAAGTACTATACTTAAGGTTTCCCTTAGGATAACCTATATGGCACTTTCCAATTTGGGTCTTTAGTTTGGTATCATCCAAACGTTATGCCTGGCATACCCAAATTACAGGAAATGAGAAACCCCGTTTCTTTCCTGTTCATATCCTAATATGTAATCTGTCAAACAGATTATTATGGAACCTTATTCTAAATAAGTTCTTGCACTGTTAAAACTTATCCGTTGTTGAAGGAATGGTAGCTCAGAGCGACTCATGATTAGCCTTATCATGTCTAACATGATTCGGTTAATCCGTTCGGACACACCGTCACTTTGACGTGTTCCGGGAGGAGTCCTCATTTGAAAGAATACTATACTCTTTCAAGTATATAAGAAACTTATTGCTTAAGTATTTTCCATTACGGTCTTACCGTGATGGTATAATACTATAGTCGATCTGTTTGTCTATTTCGTGTCGAAACTCTAAAAGTTTACGATTGTGTTCTTCAAAAGAAACACATAACCATAACGTGATGCCACATCCGTTAAGGTTATGAAATATTCATGTTCACATCTAGCCTAGCTAGATATGGGCCCACTAACTTCACCATGAATAGGGCTAACAGATCGGTGGCACTTACACTATTACCAAGTAAACAGTGTTTTAGGTACTTTACCTAACAAACTAGATTCGTAGACTTTATTTGAATAGTCAAATCAGTCCTAGTACCCACTCTTCAAAAGTGTGGATATACGAGTCTTGTATAATTGTGTCCCAGACAACAATGCCACAAATAAGTCTCTATTGATCAAATCAATTTGAGCTATTTATTTGTCATTTTATATGTTTGAGATTTTAATTATATTCAAAATATAAATTCTGTTATTCACATCTAATGTGTTTATCTCAGTATCATCTTTATATAATGAAAAACTTAGTGTTCTAGATATAAAGGTTTACACAATGGATTAAGCACTGATATAGAGATAATGTCTCTAGTCAAACTAGTTACATTATAACAGTTCCTAATTTAAGTACACACCCGAAGGGTAGTTCCTAAACTTAGGTATCTACGGTCGAAACAGCGACTTTCGTCCCGTTTCCGATTCGCAGAGCAATCTCAGCTTGAAGTCAGTATCCTGCTCAAAGCAGATTCTGAACATCAATAATATATTTTATGTACCACACTAAGTATTTAAAATCTAATTTCAATACTAGCTGTGAACATAACTAAGACAAACATTTTTAAAGTAAGAGCCTTGCCCTTTCTTTAATTCCTTCGTGTCTGCCATATCCAAATGGTAGTCACTTTGGGATATGTCAATTATCCTTTTCAATATTTCAGAAACCTTAGGCCAAGCCTTGGGTTTTTAGAATATCGAAACGATGTGCACCTCGTGCTACATGCCCAATTGCAAACTTTGACTTTATCTCCTCTAGAATAGTCAATTAATTCTCCAAGAATTATAAATTGCAATTTTAATACTTCTTAAATCTAAAATTAGATTTATGACAAGTATATTAAATTAAGCATTAAAGTCATCATCACATAAATCTTCCAAAGATTTTATGCTCTACTTATTTTGCTTAATTTTGGGCTTAAGGTATAATAAGTTATTTTATCAAATAAAGTAACCTATTATTTATTCCCAATTTGAAAATTAAATCATTTAAAATATTTTAATCCCAGATTATATTTTAAATATCCAACTTTTCAATTTTATCTTGATTACAATAGTCCAACTATTTAATCAACGATTAGTGGTACTATATATATTATAATGATTATAATAGTCCAACTATATAATCAAATATAATCCAATTAATTAACCTCAATTACATTGATTACTATAATCCAATTATAAAATCAACTGTAAACTGAAATTAATTAATTCAAATATATTGATTAATATAATCCAATTATATATAATCAAGTATAATACAGTCCAACTGTTTATTAAAACAACAATTTAAATATTAGTCCAACTAACATTTAATCTAACGACGAAATGATTTAAATGAGCGCGTATGGCGAGTAATTGAACGAGTATTGCAAATTCAATTCTTGCCTCCCACTATTTTCGTCGAGCCTCTAACCCTCTGTCGAGTACTCGGGAAACCGTGTTTCCTAGTGGGCTAGGATCCCGTTAAATATCACACAATCTTGACTTTGGCCAACAAATTGTATGATAATTAACTAGGTAGATCTCTAAGATCAATTGGATCTCATCCAACTCCTAGATCCAGTAGGTGGACATCCAAGTCCCAAACATATATCTTATATATGCCTATACATCGAATGTATACCCTAACCTTTTTCCTCTGAATCAACTAGGCCTTGGCTTTGGCACAACAAACCTAGTGATCCCAGTCAAGCGCGGACCCATTGACATGGAAGCTTCGTAATCAATGTCGTTGGACAAGAAGTGGTCTTGACTTTGGCCAACAAACCACAACTTGGACAAGACACCAATATGGAACAAAGCCTCGTGATTCAAACACATCTTCGACGGACAAGGGCTTGACTTTGGCCAACAACCCATGCCAATCTAGGATCTTGAGCAAGAATCACTCAATGGAAGGAAAAGACGCATGATATTTGATGAGGGTTTTTCGCGTGCAAATTGGCAACCAATTTATTATCTTTGTTAAGGTCTCATCATCATACACCCTTAAACATGCATTCTAAACACATAATAAAGCGCATATGATAAAATAATAATGATATGCGGATGGATATTTTACACATTGATCCTAGATCAAATCTCTCACTTTCTCTCTCCCGCTAGCACAATATTCTTCTACCCGTTACACTACACTTCTAAAGAAACCTCATTTACATTGAGGGGAATAGGTGAGAAGAGAATACAAAGAATAGGAGGTGAAAAGGCTGGACACGCAGGTCCAATTAATAAATCAAATTTATTACAACAATTTCTAAAATTGCCCCACCCAACTAATATCCATCCGATATACATTATTCAAACATCACAACCATGTATTCATACAAGCATGTTATCAATCAATCAATCCAATTAATTAATCTTGTAATTAGTGATCATTCAATGTTCAAACAACGATTTGATTTTGTTCGAGTCAAACTCGTATTGCGAACACGTACTCAAAGTACGATTTCTCAAATAAAATTAAATTACATGATTAAATCCAATTTAATACGTATTTAATTCTAATTCATTATTTAATTCCAAATTAAATATACACTTTATAAAATAAACCTTTACGACTTAAATTCCAAATTTAATCGTTACGGGTCTCAAAGCCCGATTAATATCCAATATTAATTTAATTAAAGTCAATGGGCTTTTAATTAATTTCTTGAGGCGTGGACTTTTGGTCAACTCGGGTCAAACCGAAAAACCAAAATCCAATCCGGGAGTTACCCCATAAGCCCATAAATTAATTTAGGCCCATTAGGCCCAATTAAACGTTAAAGGTTCATTAGTCGCATTTGGGCCTTTTGGAAGCGGTTTGGGCCTAATTGGATCCAACCAATTTTGGCCTAAACCAACTTTGTACAACAAAGTCCAATAAACCCAATAACAACTTTAAAAGCCCAAATCCAATTTTAAGCCCAATAATTTAATTCCAAAAATTCCAAATTTCAATTAAATTACCTAAAGTGTATAGCATTATAATTACCCAAATCAAAGTTTCCAAAACATGAAATTTGTCCAATTAATCATGCTTAACATCAATTAATCATGTCCAACATAATTTGATCAAAATCAAACCCAATTAATACATGCTAAAGTCTCGGCCATAAGGGAAAAAAATGCCCAAATCAAATTCAATCCAATTGAACCCAATCAACATAAATTCAACATCCCCAAATGATTTCTAAGTCATCCAATGAACAAAAAATCAAAAATCCAAGACATTAGGGAGCTTGCCAAATTCGGCACATCCAAAGCAATTGGGGAAAATTGTTCCAAACTAATTTTCAACAAATTGATCCAATCAATCCTCAATTAAACATACTTTAAGCATTCTAAATCATCCAATTTCATTAAACATGCTCAAAATCAAATTTACCCAAATTAAAGTTTTGGCCAACAATAAGCAAATTGGGGAAAATCAATCCAATTAATTTTTCTTCAAATTGATTACATATAACTCTAAGTTATTCATATACAAACATTCTTAAACAAACAATTTGTCAAAATCATGCTTAAATCAAAAAGCCCCAAATTTTGCTCAAGAACCCTAAAAACGTTTTATGCACAAATGGCTCAAGATACCATTGTTGAGTTTCAATCAAGTCCCAAGGATCATAAATCATGCAAAAACGAGTTGAATACATATCAATATGAGGTGCGGAAAAGACTCACAATGATCGGTTGGATGCGGCGAAGAAGATGAACCACGAACGCACTTCATGTTTCTGCCTCCCTCCAAGCTCGGCAATGGCAGTGAACTGCAGCTCCATTTTCGGCTTTGGGTGGTCCTCCATTGATGCTCCAAGCTCCAAGCTTCACAAGGTGATTCCTTGCTCACGAAATCACTTCCCTAACACCTTTGTATGGACTCATGGAGTGCTAGCTCTCTTGTATTTTGCCACAAAATACTCACTGGTTGCTCCTCTGTGTCACGGTAATGAGCAGCAGATAAATGGGAGAGAAGAGGCGTAGGAGAGAAGAAGGGTTTTTGGCTCCAAAAACCTAAAACCGTGAAGTGAGTGTGAAATAAAAAATTGTAATAGATTTATATTTTCCAAAAAATAATAAATCATTTACCACTTTTTAATTTCTAAAAGACAAACATTAAATGCTTTCTTTCATCTCTCATCAACTCACTCAATCAATCAAATGTCACATCACTCAAAGTGACATGTGAATTGACGCTTGATGTAACTTGCGATTTGACGCTTGATTTGACTTGCGTGCCGCACTCGAATTCGAAATGCGAATGCGCTCGCAAACAATCCCGGGCTCAGGTTCGCTAATTCCAAATTAACGAATTTTCCGTCGCGTCGTAATTAAATGATTACGCCTAGCGAAATCATTATTCACGTCGCTAACGAATTAATTCTAAATTAATTCGTTCGCCCGAATTAAAATCCAATTTCAGTTCTGCGTCGAAATCTAATTTCGATTAAAATATCGAATATATTAATTTTACCGATTAATTCCAAATTAATCGTTCTCTCTCTTTAACGATATTTTACTGAGATAAAATATCTCCGTAATTAATCCCAGATTAATTTTCTCTCTCATCGAATTAATCCCAGATTAATTAAAGTGCGAGTCATACGTCATCGGTGAATCTTCAGGAACCGACCCATGAGATCTCCGGATATGTTGGCAGTAAATACGGTCGTCGGACTATCCGAACATGTAAGTACCTCGTACTACGTTTGTACCGATTTACAAGACAAGGTTGGCTTCTAGCAAAGCGCCATGCCTACCCAATTCTCCAGAAATATTCTTACAGGAATATATATTGATCTGTATCAAGCGTAGTATACCGTAGTATTGTGTATATCGGCCCAGTATTGGATAGTCACGTGCTAGGGCTGGGGCTGGATAAGTGTCTGCCCCGTCCGAAGCACATGTCGGATGTTTGGTAACTAGTCTCTATAATCGGATATGTATGACCTAGTCATAATATCCCGATGGTTGCGCAACACTTAAGAGCACTAATACCGTATCCTGCGTGACATCATCTCCACTATGACTGAAGTGATACTTCCGTCTTGACATCACACCCAATACACTACGACTCTCTGATAAACCCAGAAGTGGTGTACGCAGAACCGGTTAAAGCCTTGTACCACCAAGACCAAAGTCTACCGATTGTCGCAAGTATTAGCGATGTAAGTCTCAGGTTAAGACCATACACACCTACCCTAATTTCGGCCTCCCATAGACACATAGTCATAATACCAATGGGATTCCGAGGGGTCTATCCAGAGCGAAGCTGTTTCCCGTACCATCGGTGAACATTATATCGGTAAGGCTTTATGTGATTTAGGTGCTAGTGTTAACTTGATGCCTTTTTCTATTTACAAGAAACTGCAGATTGGAGAAGCAATGCCTACCTCAGTTTCATTGCAACTTGCTGACCGAACACTTGCATTTCCAAGAGGTGTTGTTGAAGATGTGTTGGTGAAAGTAGACAAACTAATTATCCCAACAGATTTCATCATCCTTGACATGGAAGAAGACAAAGAAATACCTATCATTCTTGGGAGACCATTCTTGGCTACAGGTAAAACTGTGATTGATGTGCAAAAAGGAGAACTGACCATGAAAGTACAGGACCAAGAAGTGACCTTTAATGTTTTCAAAGCCATGAAATTCCCGAGTGATGAAAAGGAAGAAGAATGCTTCAGAGTTGATATTGTTGAAAGTATTGTTCAAAATACTGAGCCAAATCCCACAGATACACTTGAAGCTTGTATCACCAACATGACTGACAGTGAGCTAGATGCTGAAATCCTGGAATGTATCAACTACCTTGACAAACCATTCCGATTCAAAGCAACACCACCAGTTGAAAGTTTAGAACTGCCAAAGAAATCGAATCAAGCCTTCGATTGAAGAACCACCACAGTTGGAGCTGAAATTACTTCCGAGCCATCTCAGGTATGTATTTCTTGGAAACTCTTCTGAATTACCTGTTATTTTCTTCTTCACTAACATTGGAGCAGGAAGAAAAGTTGCTGAGAGTGTTACGAGAGCACAAGAAAGCCATTGGCTGGACTATAGCAGACATTCGAGGCATTAGTCCATCATTTTGCATGCACAAAATCTTAATGAATGATGAGTACAAACCCACAGTGGAGCATCAACGGAGACTCAATCCAATCATGAAGGAAGTCGTGAAGAAAGAAATCATCAAATGGTTAGATGCTGGCATCATTTACCCCATCTCAGACAGCAGTTGGGTGAGTCCTATGCAGTGTGTACCAAAGAAAGGAGGAATTACTGTGATTACCAATGAAAAGAATGAGCTAATTACAACAAGAACAGTGACTGGATGGAGAGTATGCATGGACTACATGAAACTGAACAAAGCCACGAGAAAGGACCATTTTCCGCTACCATTCATTGACCAGATGTTAGACAGATTGGCGGGACATGAATTCTATTGCTTTCTTGACGGATATTCAGGGTATAATCAAATTGCCATCGCACCAGAAGACCAGGAGAAAACCACATTTACATGTCCCTATGGTACTTTTGCTTTTCGCAGGATGCCATTTGGATTATGTAATGCCCCCGCCACTTTTCAGCGTTGCATGATGGCCATATTCTCAGACATGCTGGAGCAGAGTATGGAGGTTTTTATGGATGACTTTTCTGTGTTTGGAGATTCTTTTGACCATTGTTTGCAAAATTTGGAACATGTGTTACAAAGGTGCGAAGATACAAACCTGGTACTCAACTGGGAGAAATGCCACTTTATGGTGCATGAAGGCATTGTTCTTGGACACCAGATCTCACAAAATGGGATTGAGGTAGACAAAGCAAAGATAGAGACAATTGAAAAACTACCTCCACCAACATCAGTAAAAGGTATTTGAAGTTTTCTTGGACATGCAGGTTTTTACAGGAGATTTATCAAAGACTTTTCCAAGATTGCTAAACCTCTATGCAATCTTCTGGAGAAAGATGTGCCTTTCAACTTCACCAAAGAATGCCAGGAAGCCTTTGAATCTTAAAACAGAAGCTGGTCTTTGCTCCCATCATAGTAGCACCGACTGGACCCTTCCATTTGAAGTGATGTGCGTGATGCTAGTGATTTTACTGTAGGTGCAGTTTTGGGACAATGCAAAGCAAAGATTTTCCACACCATTTACTACTCCAGCAGAACTTTGAATGAAGCTCAACTCAACTACACAACCACCGAAAAGAAGTTGCTCGCAGTTGTGTACGCTTTTGACAAATTTCGCTATTATTTGTTGGGTCCCAAAGTGGTGGTCTACACAGATCATTCAGCAATCAAATATCTGATCACAAAGAAAGATGCCAAACCCAGATTGATTCGTTGGATTCTTCTTTTGCAAGAATTTGACGTGGAAATTCGAGAAAGGAAAGGGACAGAGAATCAGGTGGCAGATCATCTATCGAGGCTCGAGAATGGAGAAACAGCTGGCAAAGAATTGTCAATCAAAGAAACTTTTCCAGATGAACAGCTTTTTGCCATGAAACAACAGGAAGTCCCTTGGTATGCTAACTATGTCAACTACATTGTGTCAGGAAAATGGCCGTTGGAATGGACAACTCAGTAACGGAAGAAGTTCTTCAAAGGAGTCAAACACTATGTCTGGGATGAACCGTACTTGTTCAAACGGTGTGCTGATCAACTACTGAGACGATGTGTTCCACAGGAGGAAATCAACAGTGTTTTGCAACACTGTCATTCATCACCATATGGCGGACACTTCAGCGGAAACAAAACTGCAGCCAAAGTCCTACAATCAGGTTTGTTCTGGCACACTTTTTAAAGATGCTTATCTTTTGCTTTTCAATGTGACAAGTGCAAGAGAATGGGAATATTTCCAGGAGAAACGAAGGACCATTGCAAAGCATTCTAGAAGTGGAAATATTCGTGTATGGGGTATTGATTTCATGGGACCCTTTGTTCCATCATTCAGAAATCTGTACATCCTGGTTGCTGTAGACTACGTCTCTAAATGGGTCGAAGCAATTGCACTGCCATCCAATGATTCAAAAGTGGTTATCAAATTCCTGAAAAAGAACATTTTCACTCGGTTTGGAACACCTCGGGCAATTATCAGTGATGGTGGCTCTCATTTCTGCAACAGATACTTAGATGCACTCCTATCAAAATACGGAGTTTCTCACAAAGTTGCCACTGCTTACCATCCACAGTCAAATGGACAGGTTGAGGTTTCAAACAGGGAGATCAAGAGAATCCTAGATATGACCGTTGGATCAACAAGGAGAGACTGGTCAAAAAAACTAGATGATGCATTATGGGCCTACCGGACAGCTTACAAGACACCTATTGGTATGTCCCCATATCAATTGGTGTTTGGGAAAGCGTGCCATCTACCAGTTGAGCTTGAGCACAAGGCGTACTGGGCACTGAAGAGGTGAATTTTGATTCACAAGCTGCATGAGAGAAAAGACTGCACCAACTCAATGAATTGGAGGAGTTTCGTCTACAGGCTTATGAGAACGCCAAATTGTACCAGGAAAAGACCAAAAAATGGCATGACCGAAAAATAGTGCACAGACAGTTGGAACAAGGCAGCAGGTGGTGTTGTACAATTCGAGATTGAAACTTTTCCCTGGAAAGTTAAAATCTAGGTGGTCTGGTCCATTTGTGATCACTCAGGTTTTACCATATGGAGCTGTTGAGTTACTGGATCCCAAAACCAACAACACATTCAAGGTTAAGAGTCAGCGTGTCAAGCACTACTGGGGAGAATCATTTGAGCGACAAAATGAAAGTGTCACACTTTCAGATCCAGCCTAACGTTCAAGAAGTCACGTCTAGCTGACGACTTAAACTTAGCGCTCGCAGGGAGGCAACCCATGCAATTTTATATATATTGTGATTTGGAGTGATTTAATTTTGTGTGTTAGTTTTTGCAGATTAAGACATTTCAAGATGGAAGAAGCTCTCGCATATCTTCACAAGCAATTTCCTTCTCTCCCTCAAAATCTCTGATAAAACTATACAAAACTCGCTTGGAACGGATAAGGTTACTAACAATCCATGGTTTCCTAATGATATTCGTTGGGTAATTGAAGCACGAGTCCGATTGGCAGGTGAGTCTTCTGACTCTTTTATTTCACATATGCCTGGTTTTGGAAGAAGCACCTATGCAAAGAAATGTAGAGCTAAGCAAATGGATGTTGTTACAAATGTGCACGATGGAATTGCAATACTCGTTGTCGTTCTTTAGGAATGGTGTCTGATAATCGCGAAGACAAAATTAAATTCATTATTGGATGGGAAGCTTGTCATGACGCATAGACGTTAATCAAGCTGTAAATTCTTGTACATAATTATCTATTGTCTTTTCCTAATAATTGTGATTTGTTTTGTTGTTTTCTTTTATTATCTCCGACAGGATCCAGATCTTGTTGACTATCATGATCTATTTTACTATTTTGCTACTAATCGTCCTTTGGAAGATACTTGTGCTATTTTTACTCACCCTTTTCATGTATTAAAATTCAACTCATCATTGCACTTTTGAAGACATCCAGAGTAAAAAAAAAATGGAAGCCACTTCAAGAAGACGAGTTGAAAACATTTGTGTGTTTTGCGGTAGCACTGTTGGTACTAAACCACAATACATAGAAGCAGCACAGGAATTGGGTCGAGTCTTAGCTGCAAGGAATATGCACTTAATATATGGCGGAGGTAATCTCGGACTTATGTGGATCGTTTCAAAGGCCGTACAGGAAGGAGGCAGTCACGTTTTGGGAATCATCCCAAAACCTTTGGCAGAGGCAAATCTTATTGAACCATCAAACGGAGAGGAATTAATCGTGCCAGGTATGTCTGAACGACTGGTAGAAATGATTAACCGTGCTGATGTTTATTGCTTTGCCAGGTGGCTTGGGCATTGGAGGAAATTTTTATTGTACTATCTTGGGCGAACCTGAACATACACCAGAAACCAATTGGGCTGTACAACGTTGATGGCTTTTATGATTTTCTTTGTGTGTTTGATGATGCTCGGAGAAATGGGTTCATATCAAAACCTTTAAAAGAACTCATATTTACTGCCAGAACTGCTCCAGATCTAATTGACCAACTCATAGCCTATGAACCAAAAGTTGACCCTATCATTTCAAAGATAAATTAGTCCGAGGACGATCGTGGTAAGAGACGTCGGATTAATCTGGATCTTAACCTTTAATTTCATATAGTTTCAGCTAACAAGTATATTTTCTAAACTTCTTCTACTGTTTAAGACATTGGGGAAAATGTCTCATTTAGGTTTGGGGGAGGGAATTAGTTTATTAGTACCTGTTTTTAGTTTGTGTGTTATTTATTTTTAGTCCAAATTTTTTCGAAAAATACAAACAAATTGGAAAATTTTCAAAAATTACAAAAATATTTTATGTTTTTGTGTTTTTATTTGACTAAAAATGGTGAAGTGAAATTGGTAAGAGATAGCTGAGTAAGGAGTTTCCACTCCTGAGACGTATCTCAAACCATTTTGAAACAAGTTAATTTTGTTTATTTCCTTTTAAATTATTTAATTTGTGAATTCTCCATAAAACGGACTAAAATGAATCTTCATATGCTCAGTTGACAGGTATTATCAACAAACATGGAAACATACAGAGATGAGCTAAAATTGAAAAGTTTGTAATATTCAGTGCTCTAGTTTAATCGGAGGAAGCATCTCAAATAGTGATGGAGTAAAAAAAAAAATCCGAGATCCGAGTTATTAAGTCTGTAAGGGTGTTTTAACACCTAGTGCACTAAAACCAACTGGTTGGGAGTCACTGGCCCAAAGCTCGTTACATGGATCAAAGATGCTGCAAAAATATATATATATCTGAAGTCTGAGTAATTAAGTCGTAGGGGTGTCTTAACACCTGGTGCCCTAAAGCCAACTGGTTTGGGAGCCACCGACCTAACACTCGTTACATAGATGGAAAATATTATATATAAATAAAAATAGAGAAAAATCAAAGAAAAAATCAGAAAAATGAGAAAAAATTATTCCATTGCTACAAAAAGGTGTGAAATCTGATAGAACTTTAGGACAAAAATATTACTCTCTTAACAACTGCACTTATGACTGCTGTGGGCAAAAATGAGTTGTTTAATATTATGTTGGCTGTGTCTATGAAGAATGGTAAAAATGATTGGAGAATTTACTTATTTGGTAATTTAGAATGAAGCAAAACAACTAGTAACTTGGAGTAGAAGTTTCACCTGATTAGTTACTAACTTCTTTATTCTCTTTTCGCTTGTCTTTTTGCTTTTGTGTGCATTAGTTTTACTACATTTTTACTTTTGTAAAATGTTTGTGGGTATCATTGCTGTAAACCCTCACGAGACTACAACTCGTCTACTAGGGACACCTTGGGTTTAAAGGCTTGTTGCATATGCTAAATGCAACTGTGATCCTTACGAAAGTGGCTTAGTTAATTTTATTTTCATGTTATTTTCTATGTTTTGCTCGAGGACTATCAAAATGTTAGGTTTGGGGGGTGTGATGAGTGGTATTTATATCACTATTTCCCACTCATTTATCTATAATTTTGTATAGTTTTCTTGAGATGTGAATATTGATGTGTTTTGTGTTATTTTGTAGATAAATAAAGTTTCAGGACATTCTGGAGGGAGGTGATTTGGAGCAAAACTGTGAAAATTGGCAAAAAATGCATTTTGGTCATTTCCGCGTCGCGACGCCCAAGCCTTTAGCGTCGCGACGCCTAACTTGCACGGAGTAGTCTACTAACGTGCGCCGGGTCAACGGATCAGAATTTGAGAAGTTTGACTTTGCTAACATGCGCCGTGCCACGTGTCACCATCACAGCTGAGATGCTAACGTGCACCGTGCCACGTGTCATCATCCTACAGTGCCGACACTCACAATTGCCACGTGTGCCACGTGTCATCCTATATCATCGCCACGTCATCGGTCAACGAGTCAACTATGCCACGCGTCGTGCCACGTCATCGTCCACATCAGATGGTCAACCGAGTCAACATGCCAAGTCAGCATCAGTCAATCACAGCGTGACACGTGTCATAATCCTACAGTGCCGACAATTGATCTCAGCCGCCTTGCCACGTCAGCGCCACGTCAGCGTAATAATTGAACTCTTAGCCGCCACGCCACGTGTCGCCTTATCCTCTTAGCCGCCTCGCAAAGTGTCAAGCCGAGAGCATGCCACGATTCCTGTTGTGGCGTAGCGACGCCAAAGCCCTTGGCGTCGCGACGCTGGAAGCTTACCCGCGCCTATAAATTGAGCTCGAGATTTCAGAATTTGTTGTACGATTCTCTCTCATTTCTTTGATGTAAATAGGGAGTTCTTCTCTCTAAGTTTCGTTTTAATTTTTAGTTTTTACTTTTGTAATAATTTTAATTACGTTTTGTAATAATAGTAATTTACTTTAATTACTTTTACAGTTTTTACTATTCATCATGAGGAGGTAACTTCCCCAGCTAGGGTGAAAGGTAATTCTTTACTATGCTATTTAGATTTAGATTAATCTCCCTTAAAAATAATATATTCATTATTTAAAACCTGACTAATCAAGGATACCGCTATATTGGTCGGTTGGTAATTTACTTTTAATCTGGTTTAAACCTGACTAATCAAGGATACCGCCAGATTGGTCGGTTGGTAATTTATTTTGGTTCCGCCTTTATGGCTGGTTATGGACAAATATTACCGCCTTAATGGCTGGTTGGACTTAATTTGACTTAATCAGGATACCGCCAGATTGGTCGGTTGGTAATATTATCACAAGTTTATATATTATTTTATGGGAGATATCTAAATTAGTAGTAGTAAAAGTAATTCCTTTTACCTTAGCATTTATTTTATTGTAATTTACCTTTCTTATTTACTTACTGCAATACTTTTCAGCACTGTTACTAGTTTTTACTTTTAGTTTTTACTAGCCCTAGTTATGTGTCATAACTAAGTTAGTATCTAGGGTTGTGATGAAGTCCAATATCACCGGTTTATACGGGTTAGATTATAATTTGGGTAATATAAAGATTTATTTATGAGTCTTAATCTTAATGCTCTTTAATTAACTGGCCATTAATTAAATTGACTAAGTAAACTTAAAATGAACTAGACATAGGGATTTTAAGTTTAAGACCTCAGACTCAATAGCCCACGATCTTCCTTGAGGATAGATAACCCTTTAATAGATTTCCTTACAGGATAGGAATATACCTGTCGGCCGGGATAGCCATAATTGGAATTTAATCTTAATGAATCTAGGTAATTTGGTTGACATAGACATATGGTTCAATTGGATTATACTAGGTATTTTTAATTGACCATCGGAAGAGGCTTTTACATAATTTAGTATTCCAGGTTAATAAATCAATATTTTACCCAACTATAAGATAACCACATCATTTTTAAAATGATATTGCAAAGAAATCACAACCCTAGATAGTTTTTTAATATTGATTTTTCTTAAAATCCACTTTCGAACAATTTTATTTACTTGTCTTTAAATTTAGAATCGTCGCCATTTCAAATCAATTAAACAACCTGTTAGATACTAGTAATCATTTAACCTCATAAAATTAATAACTTAGGTATTAGTCCTCGTGGGATCGATACTTTTTATACTACTTGAACGATACGTACGCTTGCGTATACGTGTGTGTTTACGCCGGTCAGTGAACTAAGGATGTATGATTTAACTCTTAAATCATCATTCTTCCAAGTTTCAAAAACTTGGTGTTCCTCCTCTGTAGCATCCGCACCAACAGCAAGGGGCAACGAACCCTCAAGAAACATATCCCAATTTCTCAGAATCGAGGACAATCCTCAAATCCAAGTCCCAGTCAGCGAAGTTCTCAGCGCCTTTTAGTTTGTTCGCATCAAGCATACGCGCAAATTGATTTGTGGATGGTGCCGCCATTGCAAATCTATCATATAGATCACGAAAAACGGTTAGCAGAAATAAAGCAGTTTCATATAATATCATAAGCATAAACTAGATCATGGATTTTTAATCTAAAAATGCCTCTCCCACTAAATCATGCAATACTCTAATCCCTAAACAGAATACAAATATTTATTTATTAAATTAAATACAAATAGTGAAAAGTGGATCCCGTGAATATATTTCAGCTCACAGTAGAGGCAGTGTCTCGCCTATGTATATTCATCAGGTAGACAACTCATTTGTCAATCACTCACTAGTGACTCCTGGATTTCCGGTCCTTGCCGTTTCTCATTCTCGCTGCTAAGGTAGGCCCACAAGGAGACATACCAAGGTTAAACTCGTCAATGATAAACTGAAGTTACTTGTGTAACCCTGACAGTTAGGGCACGTTCAGGATTCCGCTTTCGCTTGAATTTATCTAGTATCTTATATACATCCGGTATAAATAAATCTCTATCGGCTACACCCTCACAGCAGGGGCACGGTCTCAGATGTAGTCACAGAGAAATATTTATAAACCGTATTGACAAGACGGACCACATCACATGCATGAAATACATAATTACATTAAAACCTTATTAATTAGGGATTTTCCTCAAAGTGTTATACACCTAAATCTAATCAAATTAGATTATAACATGCATGTATAAAGTTTAAAAAAAACATGATTAAACATTGAATCAAACAAGCTAATCATTTTAGGGGGCCTAGAATCAGACTCGCTCTGATACCATTTTGTAGGGGTTTTATTGCGAATATCCGGTACGCAGCGGAAACTGTGGAAAATCAAATTTTCTGATTTCAAAACTTTTTCTCGGATTAATAAAATAAACTTACTTATTTATTTTATTATCCAATAATTAAATTATGAAATAAAATTCAATAAATCAATTTATGTGAATTTACCGAATTGCCCTTACACTTTGTATTTTGTTCATTTTAGTCCGAAATTGTTCAAATCAATTTTGGATGATTCTAAATCATTACTAATATGAATTTAACATGTCACAAATTTCAAAACACAAATTGCAACCAAAAACCCAAAAATTATTAGCCTTGGCCGAGAGCCTCCCTAGGGAGCATAATGTGCATTTTGCACTTTCCATGTTCAAAATAGATCAAGATGAAATCCAATCAACATAGGATTTCATATGTATCATATACACATCCAAATACACAACATAAATGAAAAGCCCAAAGTTTGGAAGTGGTCTTAAACCCAATTTTCAATTTCTTTCTTCAAATTGGACAAATTAGACCAAATTGGTTAAAATCAATTACTTCATCATGTTTCTCTTCCAATCCAATTCAAGTCTCAACACAATGAAATAACTATAGATCAAATCTAGGTCATTTAAGAGTGGGTCAACAACTCTAGATTAGCAACAAGGTTCTAAAACCATAAAAGAATGCTATACTACTACCCTAGTAACAATCTTCCAACATCATACATCCAACACCTTCATCAAACTTTCATCCACGAAAAATACAAAGAAAAAGAATAGAAAACTCAATAACATCACCAAGTGAAGCCCATAACAAGAGGAACAATTTACTCTCTATTGGAAGGTTGGAAATACTTACTAAATTCCAAGCTTTCTTTGATTTTTCTTATTCTTTCTCTCTAACTTCTTTTCTTTCTTCATGGAGTATTTGATAAAGTGATTTAGGTTATTAAAACCCTAAATGAAACAAAATTAATATATACTTGTTACAAATTGGCCTGGGCCGAATTTGGCCTAAGCAAAAAACAAGGGATATTAATTTCAATTTTTTGAATTTCATTAAGCCAGGTTGATAAAATGATCATTACACTTTAATGATAATTTTCAACAAGTCAACAATGGCAACCAAGTCATTAAAACAAATATCTAAACCTTAAGATATTTATATTTTAATTAATTTAATCATTTTAAACAATTAATTAATTAATTAATTAATTAAATACAATATATTAAATATATGTATATATTTACATTAAATATTAAATACATAAATTCATTTATGATATTAGTCAAATATCTCATTTGACAATTAATTAATGTGTATTTAAATTAATCAAGTATTAAATTTAAATAAACAAAAATTAAGGAAATGATTATCGGGTCCTTAAACATGTATTTTGCGTTTAACCTTTAAACGACTTTATAAATAATCAATATTATTTATAAATATTGCCTCTAGTGCTCTACGAGTATATTTCATTATTGAGACTCTCTAGATTCAGGCATATCCGTCACGAAATCCAATTTCGTGTCCATAATTTATCCACCCGTAAATTATGACGATCACGGATAAACTCGTTGAATCATACAGGCTGAGGTCTTGGCAAATGTATAATTCCTCAGTAACAAGACCCTTAATCTCAACTCAGTAACGGTTCGGAAATGGACCACCATCACCCAGTCGACGCCTCGGAAATGAGGTTAGCACACCGAAAATGGCACTCCGGAAATGGAGAACGGTTCGGAAATGGACCACCCACACGTCATCAGCACGCCGAAATGGCACTCCAAAAATGGAGCACGGTTCGGAAATGGACCACTATCACTGGCCGAAAATGGCACTCCAGAAATGGAGCACGGTTCAGAAATGGACCATATCACTCGCCGAAAATGGCACTCCGGAAATGGATCACGGTTCGGAAATGGACCCTATCCCTCACCGAAAATGGCACTGCGGAAATGGAGCACGTTCGGAAATGGACCACTATCCCTCACCGAAATGGCACTCCGAAAATGGAGTACGTTTCGGAAATGGACCACTATCACTCGCCAAAAATGGCACTCCGGAAATGGAGCACGGTTAGAAAATGGACCACTAATCACTCGCCGAAATGGCACTCCGGAAATGGAGCACGGTTCGGAAATGGACCACTATCACTCGCCGAAAATGGCACTCCGGAAATGGAGCACGGTTCGGAAATGGACCACTATCACTCGCTGAAAATGGCACTTCAGAAATGGAGCACGGTCGGAAATGGACCACTATCACTTGCCGAAAATGGCACTCCGGAAATGAAGCACGGTTCGGAAATGGACCACTATCACTCGCCAAAAATGGCACTCCGGAAATAGAGCACGGTTCGAAAATGGACCACCACACATCATCAGCATGCCGAAAATGGCACTCCAGAAATGGAGCACGGGTTGAGGCCCACATCATCATCAGTTGCATTTTCGGGATGCGTCCCAGGGTCGAGGCCCACTACATCATCAACACAGTTCGAAGCAACAGCCAAGTCAGATGGCAGCTGGCGAGCCAGGTAAGTAAAAATGCATTGCATAACTTTGATAGGACTGTCATTGTCACACACTGCACAAGTCCCATCAAAGTGGGGGCGACTGTAGGCACTGCATTTTTGCATATAAGTCCCAATGATGAGCCTCGTGCGGAGGCACTACTTTTAAGTTGCGGAAGTCACGGGAAACAGACGTCGGAAGGAAAGAGTCGGAAATCAATACCCTAATTTAATTTGTTTACTTAGCTTCGGATTTGCTCGTTAGGCCTCTGTTTTAACATTTATCCTCGGTCCAAACCTTAAAAATGACACCCTAGACTCTCCTCTCTCACGCCTATCCTCCCTCTCTTAACCTCATGCACCACACACTAACCTAGACCACGCACATACCTCACTTTGTTCATCAAACTGACCACGCACACAACTCACTTTGCTCATCAAACACTGACCACGCACACACGACAAAATTACAATACTCACTATCTTTCATCATCACAAACAAACAAAGCCCACGCCCCTACTCACACGCACATGCCTCACATCCCACTTTCAACAAAAAGCCAAACCCTAAAGCCACTAACCACTCTCTCCATTAATAATTGTGCCCCCTAATAATGATCCAACCCACCAATCCTACACCAAATAAGAAAACAATTAATTAGCCTCCCACCACCAACCCTAAACCATGTCCACTATAAATAAAACAGAACCTAGTTCCCTTGGCTCATATACACGTTAAACCTACCATCTCCTCTCTCCATTCTCACATCCACTCATAAAGGAAAATAAAACCATAATGTTATAAAACCTTCACGCAGCCCTTCACAAAACAAGAAGCCAACACAGCTCCCCCTCTATTTATCATCAACTCCCAGCTCGTCATCCCTCATCTACTTTTTCCCTTGGACCACGTCCTTTCTCTCCAGCGAATCAACAAACCCTAGCCTCACACGGTCCCTCTTATTAAACTTGTCTCTCTCTAGCTCATTCAACATAAGACCAACACTGCCCACAAGCAAAACCAAGCCCTAACCCACTCCCCTCTCCACGGCCAACAAAAAAATAAAACAAAAAGCCTACAAACCTTCTTCTCTCCCATACATGTGACACCCCTGCTCACTTCTCACTGCTCATGCCTCTCCCTAAGCAATCATCAATTCAACAAATACAAAACCCTAATGACTCTCAACCTCTCTCTCTCTCTAAACAGACAACACACAATTAGCAAAAAACCCTAAGTCACCTTCTCTCCACTCACGACTAGTAAAGCCCCCTGACTGAACAAACCATATTCAACAGCCCTAAACACTTCAACACTCTCGACAAACAGCCACAACAACCCTCGACTCCCACTCCTTCTCGGCAGCAACCACAGCAGCCACCCTAAAGCTTCTCACGAATGTCACAAACATATTCACACAGCAATTAAACAAGTCCATATAGCCATTCAACCACCATACACTTTCACGGCACACACTTTTGAAGACACTCACAATTCAAAGCAAAAACAAAACATGCCCTCATACAGTATACGCACGCCTCTCAGTCCAACAAAACAAGACAAACCAAGCCAAACAAAGAACCAAGCAGCCCTCCACTAAAAAAACCCTAACTCAGCCACAAAGCCAAGAAATAACAAACCCTAGCTACACACGTGAACCAACCCTTAGCAGCCTCACGATCGGCATCTTCACAAATTACAAATCCATGCACTCACACACCTCACGCGATTCACATTCAAACAGCAAACAAACTAGCGCCTCTTCACTGATCGTAGCCCACAAACAAATCAACAACCAACCAACAAAACCCGAAAGCCCTTAACCGACCAAAACAGTCCAGAAACATTCCCTAAACACCCCTAAAATAGTCCCCCAAAATCCCAAAACAGTCCCAAAATTGACCTTAAAACAGCAGCAAAAACAGTCCTAAACAGCAAATAAAATAGAGAAATTAGCAAGCGGAAACCGTGAGTGAAAATGGAGAAAACAGCGAGTGGAAATAGCGGTTGAAAACAGTGAGTGAAAACAGTAGCAACGATAACCCTTCCGGCGACGTCCCAACGCACTCCCGAGAAGCGACTTAAAAGGTAAGACTTGAGGACACCTTTTATTATATTTTATTTTGTTGACCCGGACACCGCATACTTGGTTGACGTGGAATACTTCCAACCAGGTATGCGAGGTCCTACATTGAGAACGGCCAAATTCCTTGGTCACATATTTATTCCGCATATGCTAATTTAAAGTATTCATGAGTTGTGTGCTTACCGCTATTCTGACTTACTTTTGTGCATCCAAACTTAGATATAGGCCGTATAGGAACTTAAATGTAGATTATTTTTGCAAATTTATGTTGCGTAGACTTGGTTAAAATTGCATAAATCCATTCATTACAAGTGGCATAAGTAAGGGACCATTCCGAACCCAACGGTTTGAGGTTTTCCCTTGCGAGGGGTGAGTGTGGCCTTAAATCATTTCCTAGTTCACAGTGGGTGGCGACTCCTTTATTCTCCGGTTTAGTCCCCCGCAGGCTACTCCGTACTCCCGACCGGGCCGCGAACCTAGAACAGCTTCGCCGATTTCTGTGTCCTACAATGCTCATTTCTGTTGGCCACAATGAATTATTGTTGGCCATTTCTTCGATTAGGTCCCAGGCTTGATCTTCTCATTTTGCCATTAAAGCTCCTCCAGCAGCAGCATCGATTGTGGTTCTCATCAGTCCAGAAAAACCATTATAGAAAGTTTGGACTTGAAGCCATTTTGGAATCTCATGGTGAGGACATTTCCGGAGCAAATCTTTGTACCTTTCCCAAGCTTCTTAGAAGTTTCCGACTCTTGTTGCACAAATGATGTGATGTCATTCCTCAGCTTTCCAGTTCTGGCTGGTGGAAAGTACTTTGTAAGAAATTTGGTGGCTAAAGTGTTCCAAGTTGTGATGGAACCTGCTGGTAATGAATGTAGCCAAGCTTTAGCTCTGTCTTTCAAGGAGTATGGAAAAACTCGCAGTCTCATTTCTTCTTCAGCTCCTCGGTTGTAATTAAAAGTGCCGCAAACTTCCAGAAAGTTGATGATGTGGGTATTAGGATCTTCAGTTGCTTTCCCCCCAAACTGCACTGACTGTTGAATCATCTAAACGAATGTTTTAATGTCACAGTATTCTGGTAAATGAGGAAGTACAATACCGGAAATGAAGCCGTCGACCACCAGAATGGTTCTATCTCAAATGGGTATTGGTGGTGCAACTTCCAAAGGTTCAGGTTCCATGTTGACTAAAGCTTCTTGGCCTTCTCGTATTTCCCTTCTCAACTGTCTGATGTTCTTTCAATTTCTCGGTCAAGCGGTCGGAGTTCAAAGCTTTTGGTTCGTCTCATGTAGTTTCTGAGAATCTGAAACACAAGAAAACAACAATAATAAGTATAAAGAAATTAGATACAAGTAAAGGTATCTAACCTCAAAATTAATAGTGAAAGATAAATAAGTCCCCGGAAACGGCGCCAAAAACTTGACCGGTGCGTAATCACATGCGTATAACGCAAGCGCACGTATCGTTCAAGTAGTATAAAAAGTATCGATCCCACGAGGACTTAAAACCTTTTGTTATCATTTATGAAGTTAAATGTTTACAAGTATCTAATGGATTGATTGTTTGATTGGGTGGGGACTTTAAAATTAAAACAAGTAAATAAAATTGCTTGAAAGTAGATTGAAGAAAATTCAAATTTATAAAACTATCCAGGGTTGTGAATCCTTCCAATATCTTTTTAAAATATGAAGTGGTTATTTTACATTTGTGTAATATATTGGTTTATTAACCTGGAACACCAAAATTATGTAAAAGCCTCTTCCGATGGTCAAATACAAATACCCAGTATAACTCAATTAATCATATTCCTATGTTAACCAAGTTATCTGAATTTATTAAGATTAAGTTCCAATTATGGCTACCCCCGCCCGACAAGTATATTCCTATCCTGTAAGGAAATCTTTTAAAGGGTTATCTATCTGTGGGCTATTAAGTCTAAGGTCTTAAACCTAAAATCTCTTTTCCAAGTTCATTTTAAGTTTACCAGTTCAATATTATTAATGGCCAGTTAATAAAAAGTATTAGGATTAAGGCTCAATAAATAAACCTTTATATTACCCAAACTGTAATTTAACCCCTTATAAACCGGTGATATTGGATTTCATCACAACCCCAGATAACTGGCTTAGTTACGATACATATTTACGGGTAGTAAAAAACTGAAATAAAATAAAAGACATAAAGTAAAATACTGAAAATTAAATATTGAAAAGTAAATGCTGAAAGTAAATTACTGAAAAGTAAATGCTGAAAGTAAATTGCTGAAAAAGTAAATGTTGAAAGTAAATTGCTGAAAAGTAAATGCTGAAAGTAAATTGCTGAAAAGTAAATACTGAAAGTAAATTACTGAAAAATAAATGCTGAAAGTAAATTGCTAAAAAGTAAATAAAGTAAAAGTACAATAAAAGAAAATGCTGAGGTAAAATGATCCATTTTTATTACTTCTATTTTAGATATCTCCCTTAATATAATATATTAACTTTGCATGATAATTACCAACCAGCCATATAGGCGGTATCCAGATTAAGTCAAATTAATAATTAATTACTAACCGACCAATAAGGCGGTATCCAGTTTAGTCAGGTTAAAATAAATTTAAATAATTACCAACCGACTAATATGGCGGTATCCTCGTTAAGTCAGGTTTTAACTAGTTTATATATTATAATTAAGGGAGATTAATCTAAATATTAGTAATAAAAGTTTTAACTTTTACCCCCAGCAAAGGGGAGTTACCTCCTCATTACTGAAAAGTAAAAACTGAAAATTAAAGAAGAAAAGTATTGTGCGTAAAAGTAAATTGCGGAAAGTAAAAACTGAAAAGTAAAGAAAAGAAAAAAATGTGAAAGTGGAAATTAATTACTGAAAGCTGTAAATAAACAAACAAGATACAATCTTCTTAGTATTCTTAAGGAATTCCTTAGAAGAAAGTATGAATTTACAAATGAAATGGCTTGGTATTTATAGGAAAAAATTTGCCTCCATCAAATCATCCACCAAATCCATTATTAATTGCTCCACTAATTGCTCCACTAATTACTTATCATGTTTGGTGGTGATTTGATAATTTTTATTATTTATTTATTAATTTATTTTTTGCTTTGAAAATGACTTTAATAATTACACACAACACACTTCTGGATGGTCATTAATTTCGGGCATGATATCTTCAGAATTCGAAATTATTTTGTCTTTCAAAGTTGTGGATCTTTGAGTCTTCTTTAATCTGTAACTTAAATCTGCTCAATCCGATATCGGAGTAAAAGGTTATGCCCAAAATATGACAGATGCGCAAAATTGGAATTTCCAAAACTGCACTTCGTTAAAACACCCTTTCAAGTTTCCAATCTCCAAAATTAATATGTCAAGTCCAATTTTTGCCCTATTTGACCCACATTTCATCCTAAATGATTTCATTGTGTCCCAATATTATTTTATCTGTAAAATAAACTAAAACACATCAAAACATTCATCAAACCCGAGAAACTAAACAAAATATTAAGTAAAATGGGCGATAAATATTGATATATTTTCCGCTCATCAATATCCGTCACGAAATCCAATTTCGTGTCCATAATCTACCCACCCGTAAATTATGACGAACACGGATAAACTCTTTGAACCATACAGGTCGAGGTTATCGCATACGTATAATCCCTCCGTCACAGGTTTCCAGATTATCCCAGAGATATAGATAAAAACATCAAATCTCTATAGGTATAATTGTTCCGAAATAAATGGTTTGAGATACGTCTCAGGATTGGAAATTCCTTACACAACTATCTCTTACCAATTTCACTTTTTTAGTCAAAATAAAAACATAAAAACTTAAAATTTTTTGTAATTTTTGAAAATTTTGAAATTTTTTTTGTATTTTTCGAAAAATTTTGGACTAAAAAAAATAAATAAAAACAACACACAAATTGAAAACAAGGTACTGATCAACTAATTCCCTCACTTTTTGGCGTGGCATGCTGAGGGCTTGACACGTGGCAATTCAGATAAGGAGATAAGGCGACACGTGGCGAGGCGGCTAACAACTAAATTATTATGCTGACGTGGCGATGGTGACTGTCGGCACAATAGGATTGCGACACGTGGCACTTTGTGATTGGCTGATGATGACGTGGCGGTGAGGTGGCACGTTGACTCGGTCAACTGATGATGTGGACGCTGACGTGGAGTGACACATGGCAATGGTGATTGTCGGCACCGTAGGATGATGACACGTGGCACGGCGCACGTTAGCATATCGGCTGTGATGGTGACGCGTGGCACGGTGCACGTTAGCAAAGTCAAACTTCTCTGATTCTGACTTGTGGACCCGGCGCATGTTAGCATAGACTTGGTGCACGTTAGGCGTCGCGACGCCAAAGGCTTGCGCGTCACGACGCGCCAAAATTACCAAAATGCCATTTTTCCAGTTTTCACTATTTTGGGCCAAATCACCTCCAGAATGTCCTGAAACTTTATTTATCTACAAAATAACACAAAACACATCAAAATATTCACAAGACTCAAGAAACTATACAAAATATTAGGTTAAATGAGTGGGAAATAATGATATAATTACCACTCATCAATAATCATGTCGATGATTCTATTAGAAATCTCTTAATAACACTTAGAACTTACTTCTACAATGTACCACGGGCCCATGGATTTAACAGATTACTAATTGCACATTGAATACCTATGCTCTGTACATAAACTGAAGAATCCTATCTTGATACGCAGAAAATATACTGAGGATCAATCCACACCCAACGAACAGGCGGAGGTCTGTTCTAAATAGATCGGTGACGTTCCATCAAAGTGTGGAGGATACCTCATACATCCATAGTTGTACCTCAAGACGAAGAATCACTATGCTCACTCAACCCGAGAATATTCCTATTGATGTTGGTGTACAATTTATTAGGAAATCTTCGATGAGTCATTCAATGTTTATCCACTATAAACACCTACACATCTATACGAGTCTCCCCAGACTCGTTGTTCATTGGGATAAATCATTGGACCAAGTCTCGATATACGACGTGTACTGGTCTCAACGGATTTTACAAACCGATCCATGTTAGTAAATCTTGACCATGAACTTTATTTAATAATATATTTCTAGTATTGACATTTCCCATTGTCAATTACAAATTACTTTGTAACTGCGCACTACATTATATAGTATTGGGTCTTTGTCTAATATATACATATCACTAAATCATAGTTAGTTTCAATCTAATCGTAATTAGATCGAATATGTATATAAAAGCAAGAAGTACTACCATAAATAAGTAATATTATGGAAAAATGAATTGTACGTATTCATGAATCGGACATAAATACGATCCAGATTAGCACTCCGAACACCAACCCTAACAATTTCTCCCACCTGCTCTAGTGCCAATCCACGGCATCATATACATATCAAAATATGTATCACATACGCATGGTCCTCAAGAGCTTACCTAGCACTCAAGAGGTAGGCAACAACAAGTAAGCCCGCTATAACATATTGAGTTTGTCCAACAAACCCAAAATGTTTCCCTTAACTAGCATCATTCATATTTTGTATAACCTAAGTTATACATCAATACGACTCAGATGCTATATCAATATTGTGCTATAACTACATAATTATCCAAGTATTTAAGGATCAGGTCCAAAATACTTTGCAGACAACCGCAAGCACAATACCAATATCAAAACTTCTAATTTATAAGGTCACTATGTAATTTCATAAGTCAATACTTCATAATTTACAATTAATTCTACTTACACAGTAGAATCATTCGTGACAATCCCACTGCATCCTTTCTGACTATTTATGATGTAGACCTTTTAACATCATATTAGTCTCAAAACTAATCAGACCCTCATGGTTGCAGATTATATTCTCCATGAAAAAGAACGTGTTCTTAATATCGCAAAGATAAAAAAAGAACATGTTTCAGACACTGTACGATTTTCTAGGTCAAACCAAGATCAATTTGAGCATTTAAAAGTGTGAATACGACAAAGTTAAGTTGCAGAATACTCACTTTGATCGGCTTTTGCGATGCGAGGAACAACAAAAATTTCTTGCTCCATCCTTGAAACTCTCGGCCATGGCTCCAATTTGTGCTCCAAGTGATTCGGTCATCCCCTCTTTGTGTGCTCCAAGCTCCAAGCTTTGTAGATGAGATTCCATTCTCAATGGTTTGTTTCCCTATCACTTTGGATGACTCTTTAGTGTGCTAGCACTTGGAAATTTTACCACAAAATTTCCCCTAAAGCTTCTCCTTGCTCACGGCATTGAAGGAATTTTTGAGAGAAAAAATGGCCCAAAGCCGAATGGTAGAGGAGAAGGAGATAAGTGATGAGTTGGTTTGTTATGTTATCTAATACACAAAATTTGAAAGTCAAATACCAAAAATAATTAAATGGTAAATGTCTTTCAACCATCACATTTGAGTGTTTCACACTCAAGCATCATCTAACAACTTCCATCACAATAAAGTGATAAAGTTGACTAGTGATGTGACGCTCGATGTGACTTGTAGGCCCCACTTGATTCGAAATGCGAGTGGGCCCGCAAACACTCCCGGGCTCGGGTTCGCTAATTTCGAATTAACGAATTTTCCGTTGCGACGTAATTAAATCAAATTTAATTAAATAATTATGTCTAGCAAAATTACTATTCACATCGCTAGCGAATTAATTCTAAATTAACTCGTTCGCCCGAATTAAAATCTAATTTTAATTCCGCGTTGAAATCTAATTTCGTTTAATATATCGAATATATTAATTTTATCGATTAATTCCAAATTAATCGTTCTCTCTATTTAAATAATATTTTATCCCAGATAAAATATCTCTGTAATTAATCTCAGATTAATTTTCTCTCTCTTATAATTAATCCCAGATTAATTAAGTGCGAGTCATACGTCATCGGTGAATCTTTGGGAAGCGACCCATGAGATCCCCGGATATGTTGGCAGTAAATCCGGTCGTCGGACTATCCGAACATGTACGTACCTAATACTACATTTTTACCAATTTACAAGACATGGTTGGCTTCTAGCAAAGCACCGTACTTACCCAATTCTCCAGAAATATTCTTAAAGGAATATGTAATCTGTATCAGACGTAGTATACATAGTATAGCGTATTGCGATCCAGTATCAGATGTCACGTGCTAGGCCTGGGGCTGGAATTGTGTCTGCCCCGTACGAAGCACATGTCGGATCTCTGGTAACTAGTCTCTATAATCGGATAATCATGACCTAGTCATATTATCCCGATGACTGCAGTACATAAAGAGTACTAGTTCCGTATCCTACGTGACCATCATCTCCACTATGACTGGAGTGATACTTCCATCTTGACATCACACCCAATACACTACGATTCTCAATATACCCAGAAGAGGCGTACACAGAACCGGTTAAAGCCCTGGATGACAAAAACCAAAGTATATTGATTGTCGCAAGTATTAGCGGTGCAAGTCTCAAGTTAAGACCAAATACACCTACCATGATTTGGACTTCCATAGACATATAGTCATACAACCAATGGAATTCCGAGGGGTCTATCCAGAGCGAAGCTGTTTCCATACCATCGGTAAACACAACCTCATATTACACTTCCATGAGTATCCAATACCCAAATATATGAGAACTATGTCGTTATGCTCCCACAACTCACAAAGTGCAATACTAGTCTATTCCGCATTATCGATTTCCAATCTCAATAATACTCCGACTATGGATGTTTTAATGATTAAACCTTCATGGATTGATAATGTCTCATATCTTATCAATCCGGAACTAATCATATGGACTTTTATCATTTATTTATCCCGGTAATCTAATTACAAATGATAAAAGAGCATTTCCTTTGTCACATAGTTAATTTGTACAACAACACCATGTTCTGAACAAATAGTGATGTTATGGGTCATAATTGTCCAACAATCTCCACTTGGCCTATAGCCAATCACTCAAGTGTCCTACACTTGAACTATGTACGGTTCGCTCAAACATCTGCTGAGAAACTACTTTCGTCAGCGGATTTGCATAGTTATCATCCGATGCGATTTATTCGATCATCACATCGCCACGATGCACGATGTATGATCCGAACGAATCAGATGAATAGTTGAAGTATATACTTGTATCGTTGATGAGACCATTAATTCTTTAGCCTGTGTTGTAGCCTAGTTCAGCTGCTAACAGAACTACTCCTAATCTAATTAGGATTATTAAGATCCAAATGGCTTCTATTGCTGCCTCAGCTGCATCAATATTCTGCTTTTGTTGTTTATTCGGTAACAATATCTTGCTTGGAAGATTTCCAACTCATTGTTCTGTTATTCAAACTATATAGTATTGTTATTGCGACTTACAGTCGTTATCATCAGTTAGGAAACTTGCAGCAGTGAACCTAGTCACTTCAAGTTCTTCTTCTCCATAGTATAAGAAAGCATACTTAGTTCTTCTAAGATACTTAATGATGTTCTTAACATCAATCAAGTGACTATCACTCGGATTGGCCTGATTGTGACTCCATATGCTCAAAGCATATGAGACACCAGGTCACGTACATTTATTTCAATGTACAAGTTCTCAGAGAGTGCCAACAACTTTTAAATCTATCCCAGTAGATCCTTATTCCTAGAATAAAGGTTGTCTCTCCCAAGAATTCTACGAAGAATTTTCATGAAAGCCAAGCTTTCACCGATTGTATTATGGGAACATCATTTCCAAGAAATGATATGTCATCATTATATAGGACATTCATTGTCAGTGCGCTCCCACTAACCTCCTCATATACACAAGAATCAGATTCGTTTTGAATTAAATCATATACCATTATGATTACATCAAAACGATATTGTTCCAAGAATGCAATGTTTGCTTCAATCCATCAATGGATTGAATAATCTGCAAACCTTGTTTGCTTGTTTTGGTACGACAAAACCATCAGGATGTTGTAAATATCCTCCAAAAGGTTTCCGTTTAAGGAAAACGATTTTGACATTCAGCTGCTATATTTCATAAATGAAACATGTAGCATTAGCAAGCATTATCCAAATGGATTTAACCATGGCAACGAGTAAAAGGTTTCGTCGTAATCGACACAATGTTGATAACGATACCTTTTCACTACAAGCCTAGCTTAGTACGTTGTATGTTTCCATCCATATATGTCTTCTTTGAAGACTTATATAGTACCAATAGGCACAATGCCTTCCGGTACATCAACCAGTGTCTAAACTTGGTTGGTGTACATGGAATCCATTTCGGACTTCATGGCACTTTGCCATGATAGGGAGTCAATACCTTGTATCACTTCCTCATACATAGTCAGTTTGTCTTCCTCAATAAGATTGACATCTCCATGAGGTGATATCAGAAACCCATACCTCCCAAGTTGTTTTCTGACTCTCTCCGACTTGTGTGGTTCTTGTGTATTCGAAGTTTGCGGTACGATTTCATCCCTGATGAATTGTTTGTGTTCCATTAAGGATTCGGTGCCTGGAACAGTATTACTTTGATTTTCATCGAGTTTTACTTTCCTCCCACTTACCACTGCATATAGGTATTCCTCTTAGGAAAACTGCATGGCGAGCAACAATTACATTGTTCTCTAGTGAGTTGTATAAGTACTATACTTTTGTTACCCTAGGATAACCTGCAATTATGCACTTATCCGATTTGGATTTCTAGTTTGGTATCATCCCAACATATGCCTAGCATTCCCAAATCTTCGGGAATAAGAAAACTCGGTTTGTTTCCTGTTCATATCTAATATGAAGTCTGTCAAACAGATTTTTATGGAACCTTATTCAAAATAAGTGTTGGCACTGTTTAATGCGTATCCCTTGAAGGAAAATGGTAGCTCAGAGCGACTCATGATTAACCTTATCATGTCCAACAAAATTTGGTTTCTCCGTTCGGACGCACCGTTCAAATTGAGGTGTTCCGAGAGGAGTCCATATTGAAAGAATATTATACTCTTTCAAGTATTTGAGAAACTTATTGCTTAATTATTTTTCATCACGATCTAACAGTGACGGCTTAATACTTTAGCCGATCTATCTGTCTATTTCATGTCGAAACTCTTTGAATTATCAAAAGTTTCCGATTCGTGTTTCAAAAGAAACACATAATCATAACGCGATGCCATATCCGTAAAGGTCACAAAATATTCATATCCACCTCTAGCCTAGCTAGATATGGGCCCACTTATGTCACTATGAACGAGGGCTAACAGATCGGTGGCACTTGTACTTTTACCAAGTAAAAAAGTGTTTTAGGCATTTTGCCTAATAAACTTGATTCGTAGACATCATTTGAATAGGATCAAATCCATCCTAGTATCCACTCTTCAAAAGTTTGGATATATAAGTCTTGTTTAATGTGTCCCAGACAACAATGGCACAAATAATTCTCATCTGATTAAATCAGTTTGAGCTATTTTTTTGTCATGTTATATGTTTGAGATTTATTTATATTCAAAATATAAATACTGTTATTCACATCTAATGTGTATATCTCAATATCATCTTTATAAAATAAAACACTTTAGTGTTCTAAGATATAAAGGTATACCCGCAACGGGTTAAACCCTGATATAGAGATAATGTTTCTAGTCAAACTAGTTAATTTTAACAGTTTCCTAATTTAAGTACACACCCGAAGGGTAGTTCCTAAACTTAGGCCTCTACGGTTAAAATAGCAACTCTCGTCCCGTTTCCGATTCGCAGATTAATCTCAACTAAAGTTAGTATCCTGTTAATCAGCAGATTCTGCACAACAGTACATATCTTATATACAACACTTAGTATCAAAATCCAATTTTGAAACTAATAGTGAACATGTTTATGACAAACATATTTGAAGCCGGAGCCTTGCCCCTCTTTACTTCCTTCATGTCTGCCTTGTTCATACGACAGTCACGCTTCCAGTGACCCAATTTACCATAGTTTAGGCAGACATCTTGGGATATGTCATTTGTCTTCCTAGAAGACTTGTGATGATTTTTCCTTTGTCACTTATTTAGAAGCTCTGGCTTTACTACCTTGAGCATAGCCATCAACTCTCTAATAGTTTACTCTTGGTTCATAATGAACCTGCCCCAGCTTTCGGGTAGAGACTATAAGATCAAATTTTGGTAGTCTCGGCCACGTAGGTAACGCCCAGTTAACCTAGCTGATCGATGTCAGCAATCATCTGCGACACCTAGTGCTCGACAGATGTACCCTCTGACATACGTGAGTGAAAGAGCTTCTTATGCAATTTGTACTTCTAAGATCTAAAATAGATCTATGAAGATCTTTAATTTCATCTTCATGGTACAAGGATCTAATCCTTAACTTTGACGACGGAATAAAGTGTCATTGCATTAAGCATCAATGATTAAGCACTAAAGTTATCATCACATGAATCTTCCAAAGATCATGTTCTACTATTTGCTCAATTCCGGGCTTAGGCCCGAGATGTTACTCTATCAAATAGATTAACTTCTCAGTTTCCAGGACTATCCTGAGGTTTTATTCCCAATTTGAAAATTAAAGTCGTTTAAAGACATTTTTACCCAGGTTTATCTTTTAAATGCTAATCTTTCAGTTATCTTGATTGCTATAGTCCAACTATCCAATCAACAATTTAAGGTACTATTTAATATAATGATTACTATAGTCTAACTATATAATCAACTGTAATTTAATTATTTAAATTCAAATATATTGATTACTATAATTCAATTAAATAATCAACTATAATTTGAAAGTAGTTTGAATACAGTCCAACTGTTTTAATTAAAACAACGATATTAGTCCAACTAATATTTATTTAAGTATTGATGAAAAATGAAATGAGCGTGTATTGGCAAGTAACTAAACGAATTTGCAAATTTAATAGTTGCCTCCCACTATTTTTCGGCGAGCCTCTAACCCTCTGTTGAGTACTCGGGAAACCTTGTTTCCTAGTGGGCTAGGATCCCGTTAAATAACACACAACCTTGACTTTGGCCAACAAGCTGTATGATATTTAACTAGGTAGATCTCTAAGATAAATTGGATCTCATCCAATTCCTAGATCTAGTAGGTGGACATCCAAGTCCGAAACATATATCTAATATATGCCAATATATCCAATATATTGCCTAACCTTTTTCCTCTGAATCATTAAGCCTTGGCTTTGGCACACAAACTAATGATCCCTGTTAAGCGTGACACATTGACCTTGGAAAGCTTCGTAATCGATGTCGATGGACAAGAAGTGATCTTGACTTTGGCCAACAAATCATAACTTGGACAAGACACCGATGTGGAACAAAGCCTTCATGATTCAAACACATCCGCGATGGACAAAGACCATGACTTTGGCCAACAAACCAGTGCCAATCTTGGATCTTGAGAATGAATCATTCAATGGAAGGAAAAACGTTTAATATATGTTGAGGGTTTTTCACGTAATTGGCAACCAATTAATTATCTTTGTTACGGTCTCATCATACACCCTTAAACATGCATTCTAAAAACATAATAAGGCGCATAAATAAATTTAATAATGATATGCGGATGGATATTTAAAACACTTTGTTCCTAGAACAAATCTCTCCATTTCCTCTCTCCCGCTAGCACAAATCTTACTTCTACCCAATTACATAACACTTCTAAAGAAACCTAATTTACATTGAGGGGAATAGGTGAGAAGAGAAATACAAAGAATCAAGAGGTAATAGGCTGGACACGCAGGTCCAATTTAATAAATTCTAAATTTATTACAACAATTTCCAAAATTGCCCTCACCCATCTAATATCCATCTGATATGCATTATTCATACATCACATCCATGTATTCACAGAAAGCATGTTATCAATCAATCTAATCCAATTAATTAATCTGAAATTAATGACCATCCAATGTTCAAACAACGATTTGATTTGCGCGAGTCAAACTCGTTTTAAGAATAAGTACTCAAAGTACGAATTCTCGAATTATATTAAACTACAACATTAAATCCAATTTAATTTGTATTTAATACTAATTCTATATTTAATTCCAAATTAAATAATTACACTTTATTAATGTGCCTTTAGCGACTTAGATTCTAAATCTAATCATTACGGATCTCAAAGCCCAATTAACATCCAATGTCAATTTAATTAAAGTCCAATGGGCTTTCATTAATTTATTAGGCATGGACTTTGGTCAATATGGGTCAAACCCAAATACCAAAGCCCAATTAAGGAATCACCTTTATTTTCCAAAAATCAATTTAGGCCCATTAGGCCCAATTAAAGTATTAAAGGCCCATTAAATTATATTTGGACTTTATGGATATGGTTTTGGGCCCAATTGGATCCAACCAATTAACCTAAACCAAACTTGGCCCAACCAAGCCCATTAAGCCCAAATACAACTTTATAAGCCCAATTCCAAATTAAGCCCAATTAATTAAATTACAAAATTCCAAATTTCACAATTAAATTAATCAAAGTGTATAGCCAGGATTAATTAACCAAATTAACATTTCCAAAATACCAATTTATATAATTAATCATGCTTATTATCATCAACACATGTCCAACATTATTGAATCAAAAATCAATTCATTTTCCATGCTTTTGGTCACGGTAATTTAGGGTTTTATGTCCGATTCCGATTTCAATCCAATTGAATCTCAAATTAACATTTCCCAAGTCTTTCAAACTCATCCAATGATTCAAAATACAAAAAATACCATGACATTAGGGCACCTCCACATTCGGCCAAGCCTAAATTTTGGGGAAAATTTGATCCAATTCAATTTTCATCAAATTGACCATGCATAACACTATGTTATTATCATTCAAGCATATTCAAACAATCAATTTCATCAAAACATGCTCAAATCAATTTTAAACAATTTTAACCCTAAATCAATTTTCATGCTAAAACAAGGCTCTGGTACCATTGTAGGGTTTTCTAGGTCAAACCAAGATCAATTTAAGCATTTAAAAGTGTGAATACGACAAAGTTAAGTTGCGGAAAACTCACTTTGATCGGCTTTTGCAATGCGAGGAACAACAAAACTTTCTTGCTCCATCCTTGAAGCTCTCGGCCATGGCTCCAATTTGTGCTCCAAGTGATTCGGTCATCCCCTCTTTGTGTGCTCCAAGCTCCAAGCTTTGTAGATGAGATTCCATGCTCAAGGGTTTGTTTCCCTATCACCTTTGGATGACTCATTAGTGTGCTAGCACTTGGAAATTTTAACCACAAAATTTCCCCTAAAGCTTCTCCTTGCTCATGGCATTGAAGGAATTTTTGAGAGAAAAAATTGCCCAAGGCCGAATGGTACAGGAGAAGGAGATAAGTGATGAGTTGGCTTGTTTTTTATCTAATACACAAAATTTGAAAGTCAAATACCAAAAATAATTAAATGGTAATGTCTTTCAACCATCACATTTGAGTGTTTCACACTCAAGCATCATCCAACAACTTCCATCACAATAAAGTGATAAAGTTGACTAGTGATGTGACGCTTGATGTGACTTGTGGGCCCCACTTGATTCGAAATGCGAGTGGGCCCGCAAACACTCTCCCGGGCTCGGGTTCGCTAATTTCGAATTAACGAATTTTCCGTTGCGACGTAATTAAATCAAATTTAATTAAATAATTATGTCTAGCAAAATTACTATTCACATCGCTAGCGAATTAATTCTAAATTAACTCGTTCGCCCGAATTAAAATCTAATTTTAATTCTGCGTCGAAATCTAATTTGGTTTAATATATCGAATATATTGATTTTATCGATTAATTCCAAATTAATCGTTCTCTCTCTTTAAATAATATTTTATCCCAGATAAAATATCTCTGTAATTAATCTCAGATTAATTTTCTCTCTCTTATAATTAATCCCAAATTAATTAAGTGCGAGTCATACGTCATCGGTGAATCTTCGGGAAGTGACCCATGAGATCCCCGGATATGTTGGCAGTAAATCCGGTCGTCGGACTATCCGAACACGTACGTACCTATTACTACGTTTTTACCGATTTACAAGACATGGTTGGCTTCTAGCAAAGCACCGTGCCTACCCAATTCTCCAGAAAAATTCTTAAAGGAATATGTAATATGTATCAGACGTAGTATACATAGTATAGCGTATTGCGATCCAGTATCAGATGTCACGTGCTAGGCCTGGGGCTGGAATTGTGTCTGCCCCGTACGAAACACATGTCGGATCTCTGGTAACTATTCTCTATAATCGGATAATCATGACCTAGTCATATTATCCCGATGACTGCAGTATATAAAGAGTACTAGTTCCGTATCCTACGTGACCATCATCTCCACTATGACTGGAGTGATACTTCCATCTTGACATCACACCCAATACACTACGATTCTCAATATACCCAGAAGAGGCGTACACAGAACCGGTTAAAGTCCTGGACGACCAAAACCAAAGTATATTGATTGTCGCAAGTATTAGCGGTGCAAGTCTCTGGTTAAGACCAAATACACCTACCCTGATTCGGACTTCCATAGACACATAGTCATACTACGAATGGAATTCTGAGGGGTCTATCCAGAGCGAAGCTGTTTCCGTACCATCGGTAAACACAACCTCATATTACACTTGCATGAGTATCCAATACCCAAATATATGAGAACTATGTTGTTATGCTCCCACAACGCGCACAAGTGCAATACTAGTCTATTCCGCATTATCGATGTCCAATCTCGATAATACTCCGACTATGGATGTTTTAATGATTAAACCTTCATGGATTGATACTGTCTCATATCTTATCAATCCAGAACTAATCATATAGACTTTTATCATTTATTTATCCCGGTAATCTAATTACAAATGATAAAAGAGCAATTTCATTTTTCACATAGTTAATTTGTACAACAACACCATGTTCTGTACAAATAGTGATGCTATGGGTCATAATTGTCCAACAGACACATCCTATGGTCTATAGCGTATCAAAATAGTTCATAATAATTACGATTAAATTTATGTCTTTTAGTCGTATATAATATAGTATTCATTACGCCATCATCCTATGATGCATACGATTGACTAGACATTCTAATCAATTTCTCTTTCGACAAAGGAATCATCATTTACGAAGAATGAATACTATGTAAAGAGACACATTAACTGTCTAAAAGTTATACTAATTGTCAAACAGTTACATTAACTGTCATACAGATAGTCTTGTTGTGTCCTATATTAGATCATATCTATTGTACGACTAATGTGAGTATCTCACAAGTCTCTTAGTTTTATATCATATATGAAACTTTATATCAAATATAACAGAGACTACTACAGCTGCTTTCACGGAGAAACGAAGACTTAGGTAAAACTTTTACCTCATAAACATCTCATTATTACATTAATAATGATAATGTCATTAGGATATATAACACTAGAAAGAAATATATACGCTCCCACTTACCCTACTAACATATATGTATTTTCTATGTTTTGATAAAATCAGACAATCTGACTGTTATCAAAATTAGAAAACACAGATTTCTGGAAAGCTTATCTGAGTCTACAATAGACTTTATAAGCTAGTATATCAAACTGTGATGTTAGTAGAATACAAACTCCATGGCCATTCTAGAATGAACTCTTCAAACAAAGAAATCACAATGGATCTCTTATTCGAAGACACCATTCAGGAATGCCACTTTGCATTCTTTAGCCAAAATATATAGTTTAATATCAACATTAACCAACAGATCTTTAACTGTTCAATTAGTGCAACTAGAGACAAGTTTCCTCATAATCTACAATAGATTGCTGAGTATAACGTTTCTCACTATCATACTGTAAAGGTCAAACCTTTAATAAGCTCACTTTGCTTTTGCTGCGCAAACAATTTACACATTTTATGAACATTCATAACAAAAACTTAATCAAGTTTAAAAATTGTTCGTAGTAAGCTACGGACAATCTTAGATCTATAGTTCAATGCTAACTTTCGAAACCGATATCAAATATCGCTTCCACTATAAGTTATAGGATAATTTTCTTCAATAAGAAAACCGCAGAACCATTAAGTATCAAATACTTTGTAAATGATTATGAAATCCTATTGGACTTATATGGAAGCTGTCTAAGGGTTTTTCATCTTATTAATTACGTAGTTCCATTGGTAGCTTATCACTCTCACAATTAACTTCAATAAGTCAAATCTTTTCTACAATAATTAACATTTAATGTTACACACCAAGTAATAAAATAATTTTATTACTCGGAATCGTAGAAAAGATATTCTATCAAATAGAATACAATATTCTATTAAATATAATAAATGATAAACTTTTGCATGTACCTCCGAGTCGCAAGTACTTTTAAATTATATAACCATTATACAAAAGAAAGATTGAAATCTCAAACTTTTCAAGATTCGAATTTTCTACTTATACATATCATATACGTAACTGTAGAAACTAATGGAACCTTAATTAAAAGGAGGAATTAGTGTTACTGGAGCATATTCCCAAGAGTATTGAAACTAATTCGGCAACACTCAATATCAAACGAATCAAATCATATAATATTTGATTTCTCCCACTGACCAATTCCATCACAATGGAATCGTATAAGAGTAATATTGAGTAAGAATCACATTGATTAAATAACCTTAGAACTAATTGTCATAAATTCATATGTTTGATCTTATCACACATCTTTGAACAATTCAAAGACTCGCGATGAATTTTAATGATATAGTTTTCAAAACTTCAAATCGAATATCTTTGAACTAGTCAAAATATTATATTCGCGTTTCATCATAAACATATTAAAAGTTCTCAAACCATTCAAGACGTTCAATATACACGTAACTAAGTCATGACAACGCATTAACTAAGTTAGGAAGTAAAGAAAACTATCCAAGGTAATTTCTAATTCATGAAACTACATACATCTCATGTATTAGTTTAATAAATCCGTGGTCCAATGACGATCATTGGTTAAATGAGATTTAATCACTTCTTGAATACAATATTCATTAAATGGATAAGGACATGTGGTGTGATCTCGTATCAGACCATCTTTTACCATACAGAATAAGCATCTAATGCTTATGTGATAAAATCTCATAAAGCACTGTTCTAAGTTATTTAGTTAAACGAATATTTTTCTTAATGTTTATCACTACATCAATGACACTACTAGTCGTTTTAAAATATGTAATAACTGTTTATAAAGAACAAGTAACTATCCAATAGTCACAAGTTCTGATATCGAATATCAAAATAATTATTAAACAATATTTTAAATAACTTGACGGGAGATCCGATATCCAATACATATAGTTGTCATATTGTGAAAATCAATATTTCATATACACAACTATACACATCTCTTTTCTTTAGCTTTATAATTTTCCTTCAACTATTCACAAAAATTGTAAAAAATTGATTAGCAAACTATGTCAGACACATTACCTCTAAATGTTATTAAAGCCAAGAAACGTCATTATCAGATAAACAAATACCTAATGGGGTTTTCTTAATGCCAGTCAAGAATCTCGAGACAAGAACTAATTCACGTCAATTCTTACTGCATAAGAAACTATTCCTTTTAGATAATTATATCCTAAAACAGATATCTATTTAGATTACCTAATGTGACTTAGTAACTAAGTCACTAACGATCTTGATTTTTCAAGAAAATCGGAACAACAGTTCCCGATGGTTTTAACTAATCTAACAATATCCAAGCCTACTCTAAATCTAGAACCTATTCTAGAAATCTGCAACCATAAGGAAAGTCAGAAAACATATACAAATAATATGCATGCAGTGGATTAGAAGTTTTAATTCTATCAACACAATAGAATAAAGGAAACATAAGCAGCAATTTTCATAATATTACACACTGCCTTAATTATGGAATTTTTAACCAAGCATTGCCTCCCAATATTTTACGTAATACCATAATCCCCAACGGAAAATGAGAATTCAATGATTAAATTGAATTCCATAGTGAGAGGTGGATCCCATGAATATATTTCAACTCACAGCTTTGGCACGTTCTCGCCTACGTATATTCATTAGGTAGACAACTCATAGTCACTCACTCACTAGTGACTCCTAGGTTCCGGTCCTGGTCGTTTCTCGTTGTGACAGCTTTGGCACGTTCACAAGGAGGCGTACCAAGGTTAAACTTGTCAATGATAAATTCAAGATACTTGTGTAGTCCTGACAGCTTTGGCAAGTTTAGGATTTCCATTTTGGTTGAATTTATCTAGTATCACATATACATCCGGTATGGATAAACTTCTATCAACTACCCCCTCACTACTTAGGCACTTTCTCGGATGCAGCCATAGAACAGATATCCAAAAATCGTATTGACAAGACGGACCAAGAAATATGCATCCATATATATTACTTTTAAAACCTTATTAATTAGGATTTTCCGCAAAGATGTTACGTATTTAATTTAATCAAATTAAATAAATACAAGCATGCATAATAAAGGAAAAAAAAAACATTGAATTTAAAAGCATATTCATATCATGTGTTGAGGTTCAGACTTGCTCTGATACCATTTTTGTTGGGGTTTTGAGCAAAATAGCCGGGTTACGCAGCGGAATGCGGGAAAATCAAATTTTCTCATTTCCTTAATTTTTCTTGGGTAATTAAAATAAAATTATTTATTTTAATCACTCAATACTCAAAAATAGAAATTTTAACCCATAAATCATAATTTCAGTAAATTACCATATGACCCCAAAACATTCCATTTTAATCATTTTAGTCCTAAGTTGTTCAAAACAAGCTTAGGTGATTTTCAATCACAACCAAAATGATTTGTATATCAAATACATTAAAACAGAGAATCTGAAAAATTTCAAGATTTTTCAGTAATTACGGAAATGCCCCTAAACTTTGCATTTTGATCATTTTAGTCTTAATTGTCAAATACATAATTAGGTGATTCCAAATCACTACCAAAATGATTTATACATGCCTTATACATGAAAATACAAATTATAATTCAAGAAAATAATTTTCCCAAAATTACCGAGAGGTCCCCCAAGTTTCCAAGAATTGCACTTTAGTCCAAATTGGTTCAAAACCATTCAAGATCAAGTCCAATCAACACCAAAATTAATATGTGTCATCTATACATCATTAATTAACACATATATGAAAAGCCCCAAATTTGGAGAGGGTTACAAACCCTAATTTCTCAAAATTGTCCAAATGACCAATTAACACCAAATTAATAAAATTCAACACTTTAATTCAATCCTTACTACACACCAAACAAGTCTCACCATCATGAAAAAACTCAAAAATAATTCTAGGTCATTTATGAGTGGCTAAGTAACTCTAGAATCGCAACAACACCATCAAATAGCAAAAAAATACTTAAGAACTAATTTCAAGCAATCTTTTAACATATATGCTTTCATCTTATATCAAGTTCCCAACCATCAATACAAACACAAAGGAGTAGAGAAAGATCTAAGTTACACATATTGAAGCCTAGAGTGATAGAAATATTTTTCATGAAGAAGAAAGTAAAGAAAAACTTACAAAAATGCAAGATTCCAAGCTTTTCTTTTTTTTCTCTCTAACCTCACTTTGTATTTTGATGATTTTAGGGTTCTTGTGTTATGAAACAAAAAATGAAACAAGCCTTTTATATTTTTCCACAAGTGGACGAAACTTCTAGAAAAATAATAAGCATTTTTTCAATTTTTTTATTTCATTAAGTAATCAAAAAAATGATTTAATGGAAAAACTTGTGATATTTATCCATTAACATTTAATATATATCACAACTTGTACCAATTAAATCAAGCCAATTTATCCAATAAAAAGTGGCAATTTAATCCAACTAAAACATGCCATTTATTTACTTTAATAAAGTAAATAGATATTTATTATTTAATTAATTTAATTAATCAACATTTGAATAATCAAATAATTAAATACAAATATCTTAATATATGTATTATATTTATATTAAATAATCGAAATACATATATTAATAATAAATGTCAAATATCACAATTCGACATTTAACAAATGGCCGAAAGATCCCAAACGTATGTATTATAGTTTAACCGTTAAACGACTTATAAATAATCAGTATTATTTATAAAAGTTGCCCTAGTGCTCTACGAGTATATTTCATTAGTGAGACTCTTTAGGTTCAGGCATATCCGTCACGAAATCCAATTTCGTGTCCATAATTTACCCACCTGTAAATTATGACGAACACTGATAAACTCTCTGAACCATATAGGTCGAGGTCATCGTATACGTATAATCCATCCCTCACAGGTATCCGGATTATCCCAGAGATATAGATAAAACGTCAAATCTCTATAGGTATAATCTCGTGTACAATTCTATTAGCAATCTCTTAATAACACGTATAACTTACTTCTACAGTGTACCACGGGCCCATGGATTTAACAGATTGCTAATTGCATATTGAATACCTATGCTCTGTACACAGATCTGACGGATCCTATCTTGATACGCACAGGATATCCCGAGGATCAATCCAAACCCAACGAACAGGCGGAGGTCTGATCTAAATAGATTGGTGACGTGACTGCCATCAAAGTGTGAAGGATACCTCATACACTCACAGTGTTACCTCAAGTCGAAGGATCACTATGCTCACTCAACCCGAGAAGATTCCTATTGACGTTGGTGTACCATCTATTAGGAAATCTTCGATGAGTCATTTAGTGTTTATCCACTATAAACACCTACACGTCTATACGAGTCTCCCCAGACTCATGGTTCATTGGGATAAACCATCAGACCAAGTCTCGATATACGACGTGTACTGGTCTCAACGGATTTTACTAACCGACCCGTGTTAGTAAATCTTGACCATGAACTTTATTTGATAATATATTTCTAGTAGTGACACTTCCCAATGTCAATTTCAAATTACTTTATGACTACGCACTAAATTATATATTATCGGGTTTTTGTCTAATATAAACATATCACTAAATCATATTTATTTTCAATATAATCATAATTAGATCGAATATATATAAAAGCAAGAAGTACTACCATAAATAAGTAATATTATGGAAAAACAAATTGTTCGTATTCATGAATCGGACATAAATACGATCTAGATTGGCACTCCGAGTACCAACCTTAACAGTGGCTTCTTCAGTTTTGGAGATCGGGGGCGTTTTGGGGAGATGAGGGAATTCAGACAATCTTGCAATTTCTGAAAAATATAGGGTATTTATAACAAAAATTTCTGAAATTAATATTTAGACCCCCGAAAATTACAATCAGGTCCCTTTCATGGGACTTTCTCAGAAATTCATATTTTGAAGCCCTTGTAATGCAAATTTTGAAAAGTATTCAACATGAAAGTTGTTCGTCTCAGAAAATAAATCGAAGATTTATTAATCGGTTCAATTGGAATTCTTTTGCTATTTTTATAGCCGAGTCAAGAAATATTTACTGGTATAACGATATAATCAGGAATCACGTAACATGTTCTCGAAACCACGCGTTTTCCAAAGCGATGAAACTTCACTTTAAAACATTCCAATCTATTTTCAACACATAAACTTTGATTTTCGAATACCATCTTGCTCCAAAATTTAACTTTAATTTGGAAATCTTTTAGAATTTCTCTGAAAAATTCGGATATTACACTAATCTTCTAAAACGTCTCCCAGGACACTTGCGAGGGTTGTTAGTGTCCAAACATGCCACAAGATCACAAGATTATTTGTGTGTGAATAAAATTGAAGTTTCGAAAAAAAATTACAATGAACGGATGAGAGATTTCAAAAATTCTTGTTTGTTAGAAGCTTCAAGCTTTAAGAATCCAATGTAAACTCAGGGTGAGTTTCTCTATCACCTTAATCACTCTTGAGTGTCTAGCAGAAGGTGATGAGTGGTATTTATATCACTATTTCCCACTCATTTAATCTAATATTTTGTATAGTTTCTTGAGTTTTGTGAATGTTTTGATGTGTTTTGTGTTATTTTGTAGATAAATAAAGTTTCAGGACATTCTGGAGGTATTTGGAGCAAAACAGTAAAATTGGCGAAAAAGGGCATTTTGGTATTTCCAGCGTCGCGCCGCCCAGACCTTCCGCGTCGCGACGCCCAGCGTGCGCCGAATCTGCTAACATGCGCCGGGTCCACAAAATCAGAATCTGAGAAAAGTTGACTTTGCTAACGTGCGCCGTGACACGTGTCACCATCACAACAGAGATGCTAAAATGCGCCGTGCCACGTGTCGAAATCATATTGCTTGGACGGCCACCGACCCACGTGTCATCCTACGTGTCGCCACATCATCGTCCACATCAGCAGCCACATCAGCAAGTCAACCGAGTCAACATGCCATGTCATCATCAGCCAATCACAGCGCGACACGTGTCAACCTCTCATTCGTCTGACGGCCGCCGCCCCACGTGTCGCCACGTTGTCTTCCACATCATCACAGTGACGTCACCAATGACGTCATGAACAGTGACACGTCACCAATGACGTCAGCATAATAATTGAGCTTTAGCCGCCATGACACGTGTCGCTCTCAAACAGTCAGCCGCCTTGCTACGTGTCATCTCCTCATTGTGCCACGTCGACAAATCCACCAGCGTCGCGACGCTGAGGCTTTGGCGTCGCGACGCTGGAACAGTGAAAAATTTCTATAAATACTGCGCGAATTTCAGAATTTAGTGTGCCTTTCTCTCTCTCATCTCTTTGATGAAGAGAGAGTTTCTCTCTCTAAAAATATTTTTTTTTTTATTTTTTTTTTTATTTTATTTGTAATTTATTTTATTACTTTTGTAATAATAGTAATTTAATTTTTACTTTTTACTTTTTACAGTTTTTACTATTCATGAGAAAGTAATTTCCCAGCTAGGGTGAAAGGTAATTCTTTTACTGTTACTATTTAGATTAATCTCCCTTAAAAATAATATATTTACTATTTAAAATTCTGATTAATAAAGGAATACCGCTATATTGGTCGGTTGGTATATTTATTTTCTGTTGGTTTGAACCTGATTAATCAAGGATACCGCCAGATTGGTCGGTTGATAAATTTATTTGGTAGTTTGCCTTTATGGCTGGATTATGGACAAATATTACCGCCTATATGGCTGGTTGGACTTAATTGGACTTAATCAGGATACCGCCAGATTGGTCGGTTGGTTAAATAATATCACAAGTTTATATATTATTTTATGGGAGATATCTAAATTAGTAGTAGTAAAAGTAATTCCTTTTACCTTAGCATTTTATTTTATTGCAATTTACTTTTCAGTATTTACTTTTCAGCATTTTTACTTTATGTCTTTTATTTTTCATTATTAGTCCTAATTATGTGTCATAACTAAATAGTTATCTGGGGTTGTAATGAATTTCAATATCACCGGTTTATAAGGGTTAGATTATAGTTTGGGTAATATAATGATTTATTTATTGAGTCTTAATCTTAATGCTTTTTATTACCGATCACTAATAAAATTGATTAGGTAAACTTAAAATGAACTAGACATAGAGATTTTAAGTTTAAAACCTTAGACTCAATAGCCCACGATCTTCCTTGAGGATAGATAACCCTTTAATAGATTTCCTTACAGGATAGGAATATACCTGTCGGGCGAGGGTAGCCATAATTGGAACTTAATCTTAATGAATCCAGATAATGTGGTTGACATAGGAATATGGTTCAATTGGGTTATACTGGGTATTTGTGTCTGACCATCGACAGATGCTTTCGCATAATTTCGTGTTCCAGGTTAATAAATCATTGTATTTCCTAACTATAAAATAATCACTTCATCTTTTAATGATATTGGAATAAATCACAACCCTAGATCTTTGTGTCTTTTGTTATTTTCCTTAGTATTTTTTTTTGTCTTTTTATTTATTTATTTATTTAACAACACCACTTTCAACCAATCAAACAAACAATCTCTCTATTCTCCATTTAATTAGATATTTGTAATAAATAGATATTTAATAAATAGATTCAACAATTAATAACAACAGTAGGAAATAAGTCCTCGTGGGATCGATATTTTTATACTACTTGAACGATACGTGCGCTTGCGTTATACGTGTGTGTTTACGCCGGTCAAGTTTTTGGCGCCGTTGCCGGGGACTTAATTTTCTTGAGTTGTTAATTTTGAAACTATCTAATTTACTTATATCTAATTTTCTTTCTTTTATTTTGTAATTTTTATTTCTTTTGTTTTCAGGTGATTAAAAAAATGGAACACTACTGGGAGATTGAAAAATTACAAGCGTTACAAGAAGATACACCCCAAATCTGGGAGCAACAGTCCGGTTTTCTGTGGCCTTTGTCGAGCCCAATAATTATCACTGGATGCCAGAACCAAGCAATGCTACATTTGTTCATCAGAACGAAATGGGGAGATGTGTGATTTGTGATAGTAACCACCCGAGCGATCAATGTATATATCGATCAGAGTGGGAGAATTTCTGGAGACAATCATGGTACGAAGAGCCATCACATTTCACAGAATCACATTTTCCATCTTATCCACCATCTTCCTTCGATCCTTATCAAGAACCAGAACCATCCGAGGAAGATCAATTAATTCACATGTTCAAAGAACAAAGCTCGATTTGATGCACAAATTCAGAGTAACGCAGAATCCATACAGAGAATGACAGATCAGATCAGACAATTAACAGAAAACCAGAACATCATACCTCAAGAACCAGTTTCAGATGACACTGATGAAGCCTTCAAGTACCCAGAAATCCACGATGACACCTTAACAGAGGAGGAGGCTGAGCAGTATCAACAACCAGAGGTATCAGTTCAGGAACCCGAACCGACAAAGTCTCGATTTGATTTCTATTATTCAGATTCTGACGAGGATGAAGCTGAAATATTTGTACCAACTACATCAAAAATTGAGGATGGAATTCTGTATCCTCAAAATGAAGATCTTGGAGATTCCATTGCACAAATGTTTGATGAAGATCTACCTGAGCCAATCATTTCAACCAGATCAGAGGATGAAGACCTAAAATCTAACATTTCTTTTCAGGTTGAAAATTTTGAAACATGTATTTCACAGATGACAGATGAAGAGCTGAATGCAGAAATTTTCAAATACATCTGTGAAGAAAAGGTGGAGCAAGAAGCAGAGCAAATAGAAGAGCAAATATCTGACCTTATTAAAGATCCAGAGCATTCAGGAAAAACATCGCTGTTTTGGGGAGTACAATCAAAGAAACCACTCAGAAGCTTGACAAAATGGAATTTCCATTCCAAGTCAAGCACATCATACGAGACCTCCTGATTTTCTTTCTTTCTTTGCAGGAACCACTGGAGCAACAAGAATCAAAAAGGTGGCACGAGCATTGAATAAGACAAAATTCTTTTTACCACTTTACCGTTGGAAGAGACCCTTCAAAAGCAACGCTCACGGGATTGTCTTTAATCGGACATCCAAAACGACATTGAAACCTCCTTAACAGATGAATTTCAGTCACGTCTGGCTGAAGACGAAAAATTTAGCGCTAGCAGGGAGGCAACCCATGCAATTTGTTGTAATTTATTTAATTATTTATTTATTTTTGTGTGTGAACTTTTTAATTGTGTGAGTTTTGCAGGAAAAATTAAAATGGAATTTATCAGGACAAAGCAAACCAGTACAAGCGGGATTTTACAAAATAAAAATTTGACAAAATCACGAAGATACAATTGATCCAGAAAAGACGGCCGAGTAAGAAGTCTACTTTTGGGACGCGTCCCTATGGATTCATCTGTCGCAAGACATGGTTTTGCCAAAAAAAAAAAAAAAAAAAAAAAAAAAAAACCCTAAAAATTACCGAGCGTCGCGACGCACGACCAATTTCAGCGTCGCGACACTGGTTTGTTTACAAGCCTAAAACCAGCAGCCACCACGCACAGATCACTCCTCCTCTTCACAGATCTCACCATTTTCTCTCAACAACCCAGAAACCGAACCCACCATGGCCGAGCCGAACCATCCACCAACCGAGACACCGCACCACCACCGCCGAGTTACCAAGCCTCCCCACTGCCGAGAAGCCAACACCCAAGCCCACACCAAAAACCGAGACCCAAAACTGAGCCTCAACACCGAGAACCGCCTCACCACCACGAGTGTTGCCACCCATCACCGAGAGATCCACCAGCCGCATCAACAACCACCGCAAGCCAACCCCACCGAGAGCCATCCTTGCCGTGAGCAAATCTCACCAACCAAGATCCACCACCGTGAGCATCGCAGAGACAACACCATCTTCATCCTTGCCAACCTTCATCGCCGTTCTGAGCACCCCATCTGGCCGAAACTACCCACCACGAATCCTTACCGAAGCTGTGACCCATTCCAAGACTCACAAACCGCACCAACATAACCGGAATCAACCACAACCGACCAAACTGAGACAAAACACCCAAGCCGAGCCCACTGCCGTGTCTTGCCGTACTGCCATAGCCGACCTCCCCAGCCGAGATACTCCAAAACCGGAACCAAGCCATCACTCCACTTACGCCGAGAGGCCACTGCCAAAATCAAAAATTGAGAAAGACGGTAATATTGATAAAAAAAAATTTTGATTTGGTAATTGGGTAAATTGAAAATTGAATTGTGAATTGGTTGACTGTGGATTGGATTACGAAGGTTGGATGTTTGTAGTTTGATTCGTAGTTGTGGGGGCGAAGAATTGAATTGGAGTGTTTGTGGCATTTGATAGATTTAGGTTGTGTTGGATAATCAAAATTCAGGGGAGACTCTGTCGGATTTTTCTAAAAAATGCCAAAGTTGGGATTTGATTGGTGATAATTTTTTAGGATGAATTTGGGGAGATTTTAATTTTTAAGGAGACTCTGTCGAAATTTTCAAAAAAATCGTCAAGTATCAATTGGACATAAATTTTTCCTATCGGTAATTTTTCCTGTAAAATTTCAGCTGACTAGGTAATATCTTCTAATCTCTTTTGTGTATACATAGTGTGAACTTTTTAATTTTGTGTGTTATTTTTGTAGGGAAAAGCACAACGAAGCATTTTAATACAGAAAGAATTATGTTTGGCAATCAAAGATGAGAAACAATTCATTAGCGATGGCTGAATAAGGAATGAAATCTTAAGATACATCCTAATGAATTTATACTACGCGAGTGGCGTATTGCATACACAATTCCGTTGCCTTAATTATTGCTTTGATTCGCTTTTCTTTTGGAATTATCTTTATTTTCGTAGACAGGATCCAGACTTTTTGACCTTTCACGATCCATTTTGTTGTTTAGCTAACAAGCGTCCTCTGGAAGATACTTGTGCTATTTTTATTCACCCTTTTCAGGTACTATAAATTCACCCGTCATTGCACTTTTGAAGGCATCCTGATTTGAAAAAAAAGAAATACATAAAAAATGGAAGCCACTTCAAGAAGACGAGTTGAAAACATCTGTGTGTTTTGCGGTAGTACTGTTGGTACTAAACCACAATACATAGAAGCAGCACAGGAATTGGGTCGAGTCTTAGCAGCAAGGAATATGCACCTAATATATGGCGGAGGTAATCTCGGACTAATGGGGATTGTATCAAAGGCTGTACAGGAAGGAGGCAGTCATGTTTTGGGAATCGTACCAAAACCCTTGGCAGAGGCTAACCTTATTGGAGCATCAAACGGAGAGGAACTGATCGTGCCAGGTATGTCTGAACGACTGGTAGAAATGATTAACCGTTCTGATGCTTTTATTGCTTTGCCAGGAGGCTTGGGCACACTGGAGGAAATTTTTATTGTACTATCTTGGGCGAACCTAAACATACACCAGAAACCAATTGGGCTGTACAACGTTGATGGGTTTTATGATTTTCTTTGTGTGTTTCTTGATGATGCTCGGAGAAATGGGTTCGTGTCGAAACCTATGAAAGAACTCCTCTTCACTGCCAGAACTGCTCCGATCTAATTGACCAACTCGTAGCTTATGAACCACAAGTTGACCCTCTCCTTTCAAAGATAAATGGTCCGAGGACGATCGTGGTAAGAGGCGTCGAATTAATCTGGATCTTAACCTGTAATTTCCCTGTAGAATTTCAACTAACCAGGTATTATTTTCTAAACTCTTCTTCTACTGTTTAAGACATTGGGGACAATGTCTCATTTAGGTTTGGGGGAGGTTAGTTGATAGTATGTTTTAGTTTGTATTTGTTTTTATTTTTAGTTCAATTGTTTGTATGTTGTTTTTATTTTAGTCCAAATTTTTCGAAAAATACAAAAAAATTGAAAATTTTTTCAAATTACAAAAATATTTTGCATTTTTTGTGTTTTTATTTTAACTAAAAAGGTGAATTGGTAAGAAATAGCCGAGTAAGGAGTTTCCACTCTTGAGACGTATTTCAAACCATTTATTTCGAAATAAGTTAATTTTTGTTTATTCCTTTTGAATTATTTAATTTGTGAATTCTCCATAATACTGACTAAAATGAATCTTCATATGCTCATTTGACAGGTATTATCAACATACATAGAACATACACATGAGCTGTAATTGAAAAGTTTGTAATATTCCGTGCTCTAGTTTAATTGGAGGAAGCATCTATACATAGTAATGAAAAAAAAAAAAAAAAAAAAAAAAAAAAAAAAAAAAAAAAAGTATCTAAGATCCGGGTTATTAAGTCTGTAAGGGTGTTTTAACACCTAGTGCCCTAAAACCAACTGGTTTGGGAGTCATTGGCCCAAAGCTCGCTACATGGATCGAAGATACTACAAAAAAAAATATTCATATCTGAAGTCTGAGTAATTAAGTTCGTAGGGGTGTCTTAACACCTGGTGCCCTAAAGCCAACTGGTTTGGGAGCCACCGACCCAAAGCTCGCTACATAGACGGAAGGTATTGTATATAAATAAAAAGTCAAAATTCAGAAAAGCAAAGAAAAAATCAGAAAAATCAGAAAATTATTCCATTACTACAAAAAGGTGTGAAATCTGATAGAACTTTAGGACAAAATATTACTCTCTTATCAACTGCACTTATGACTGTTGTGGGCAAAAATGAGTTGTTTAATATTATGTTGACTGTGTATATGAAGAAAGGTAAAAATAATCGGAGAATTTACTTATTCGGTAATTTAGAAAGAAACAAAACAACTAGTAACTTGTAGTAGAAGTTTCACCTGATTAGTTACTAACTTTTTTTTTCTCTTTTCGCTTGTCTTTTTGCTTTTGTGTGCATTATTTTTAATACATTTTTACTTTTGTAAAATGTTTGTGGGTATCATTGCTGTAAACCCTCACGAGACTACAAGTCCACTAGGGACACCTAGGGGTTTAAAGGCTTGTTGCATATGCTAAATGCAACCGTGATCCCTACGAAAATGGCTTAGTTAAATTTTATTATGTTATTTCATTTTGTATTTTGCTCGAGGACTAGCAAAATGTTAGGTTTGGGGGTGTGATGAGTGGTATTTATATCACTATTTCCCACTCATTTAATCTAATATTTTGTATAGTTTCTTGAGTTTTGTGAATGTTTTGATGTGTTTTGTGTTATTTTGTAGATAAATAAAGTTTCAGGACATTCTGGAGGTAATTTGGAGCAAAACAGTAAAATTGGCGAAAAAGGGCATTTTGGTAATTTCCAGCGTCGCGCCGCCCAGACCTTCCGCGTCGCGACGCCCAGCGTGCGCCGAATCTGCTAACATGCGCCGGGTCCACAAAATCAGAATCTGAGAAAAGTTGACTTTGCTAACGTGCGCCGTGACACGTGTCACCATCACAACAGAGATGCTAAAATGCGCCGTGCCACGTGTCGAAATCCTATTGCTTGGACGGCCACCGACCCACGTGTCATCCTACGTGTCGCCACATCATCGTCCACATCAGCAGCCACATCAGCAAGTCAACCGAGTCAACATGCCATGTCATCATCAGCCAATCACAGCGCGACACGTGTCAACCTCTCATTCGTCTGACGGCCGCCGCCCCACGTGTCGCCACGTTGTCTTCCACATCATCACAGTGACGTCACCAATGACGTCATGAACAGTGACACGTCACCAATGACGTCAGCATAATAATTGAGTTTAGCCGCCATGACACGTGTCGCTCTAACAGTCAGCCGCCTTGCTACGTGTCATCTCCTCATTGTGCCACGTCGACAAAACCGGCGTCACGCTGAGGCTTTGGCGTCGCGACGCTGACCAGTGAAAACATAATACTGAAATCGATCGCGACACGTCGCGAGCGAAGAACGTGACAAATGTGACTTTGTGGAATACTGTCGCATTCATATACTTTATTCTACTCGATTTCGTCTATAGAATTTGTTTTCTCTCTCTCTATCTTTTGATGAAGAGAGAGTTTCTCTCTCTAAAAATATTTTTTTTTATTTTTTTTTATTTTAGTTTGTAATTTATTTTAATTACTTTGTAATAATAGTAATTTAATTTTTACTTTTTACTTTTTACAGTTTTTACTATTCATGAGAAAGTAATTTCCCAGCTAGGGTGAAAGGTAATTCTTTTACTGTTACTATTTAGATTAATCTCCCTTAAAAATAATATATTACTATTTAAAATTCTGATTAATAAAGGAATACCGCTATATTGGTCGGTTGGTAATTTATTTTCTGTTGGTTTGAACTTGATTAATCAAGGATACCGCCAGACTGGTCGGTTGGTAAATTTATTTTGGTACCGCCTTTATGGCTGGATTATGGACAAATATTACCCCCCTATATGGCTGGTTGGACTTAATTGGACTTAATCAGGATACCGCCAGATTGGTCGGTTGGTTAAATAATATCACAAGTTATATATTATTTTATGGGAGATATCTAAATTAGTAGTAGTAAAAGTAATTCTTTTACCTTAGCATTTTATTTTATTGCAATTACTTTTCAGTATTTACTTTTCAGCATTTTTACTTTATGTCTTTTATTTTTCAGTTATTAGTCCTAATTATGTGTCATAACTAAATAGTTATCTGGGGTTGTAATGAATTTCAATATCACCGGTTTATAAGGGTAGATTATAGTTTGGGTAATATAATGATTTATTTATTGAGTCTTAATCTTAATGCTTTTTATTAACCGATCACTAATAAAATTGATTAGGTAAACTTAAAATGAACTAGACATAGAGATTTTAAGTTTAAAACCTTAGACTCAATAGCCCACGATCTTCCTTGAGGATAGATAACCCTTTAATAGATTTCCTTACAGGATAGGAATATACCTGTCGGGCGAGGGTAGCCATAATTGGAACTTAATCTTAATGAATCCAGATAATGTGGTTGACATAGGAATATGGTTCAATTGGGCTATACTGGGTATCTGTGTCTGACCATCGACAGATGCTTTCGCATAATTTCGTGTCCCAAGTTAATAAATCATTGTATTTCCTAACTATAAAATAATCACTTCATCTTTTAATGATATTGGAATAAATCACAACCCTAGATCTTTGTGTCTTTTGTTATTTTCCTTAGTATTTTCTTTTGTCTTTTTATTTATTTATTTTTTAACAACACCACTTTCAACCAATCAAACAAACAATCTCTCTATTCTCCATTTAATTAGATATTTGTAAATAAATAGATTCAATAATTAATAACAACAGTAGGAAATAAGTCCCCGTGGGATCGATATTTTTATACTACTTGAACGATACGTGCGCTTGCGTTATACGTGTGTGTTTACGCCGGTCAGAAGGAAAAATTGAAGAAAAATTTTCCCTTGGAGATGAGAAGCTCTCGACCAAGCCAAGAAAAAGAGAGAAAAAGTGTTTTCAACTTGTTACCAAAAGTTTATGTGTGTTGGTTTTCCAAAAACCAAAAGTAAGTATATCAAAACTTGTTCAAACACTTTTAGTTGTGTGAAAGATGGAATCAAATGAGCTCAACCACTTCCATCAACTTTTGACAAGTTGATGTAAGTCAAGTGGGTCATATCATTTTGAAATTCAAAATTTGGTTGGCTTCTCAACACTCAACTAAGCTTTGGGCACAGATTCGTTTAATCCGACTAAACGAATTTTCCGTCGCTAAATAATTAAATCCAATTTAATTAAATAATTATGCCTCGCAAAATTATTAAGATAATCACTTACGAATTAATTCCAAATTAATTTGTTCGCTTGAATTAAAATCCACTTTTAATTCCGTATTGAAATCAAATTTCAATTAATATATCCGATATATTATTTTAGCTCAAATAAATAAATTAAATAGTAAAATCCAGTTTAACTATTAAGTTTATCTTACCGATTAATTCCAAATTAATTGCGTTCTCTCTCTTCTATACGAATTTAATCCCAGATAAATTCTTGCCATAATTAATCCCAGATTAATTTTCTCTCTCCTAATTAATCCCATATTAATTTTGTTCGAGTCAAATGTCATCGGTGAATCTATGGAAGCGACCCAAGAGAACCATGGATATGTTGGCAGTAAATACGGTCATTGGACTATCCGAACACGTGCATACCACGTACCACGTTCTTACCGATTTACAAGACATGGTTGGCTTTTAGCAAAGCACCGTGCCTACCCAATTCTCCAAAAATATTCAACGAGGAATATATAATATGTATCAGGCATAATATACTATGTATTGCGTAATACGATCCAGTATCGGATGTCACATGCTAGGCATGGGGCTGGAATTGTGTCTGCCCCGTACGAAGCATATCAGATCATCAGCAACTAGTCTCTGTAATTAAATAATCATGACCTTGTCATACTATCCCAATAGCTGCAGCATTTAAGAGTACTAGTTATGTATCATGCGTGATCATCGTCTCCATATGACTGAAGTGATACTTCCATCTTGACATCACACCCCAATACACTACGATTCT